>CM019718.1:49058844-49098844 GCA_009760885.1 Achatina immaculata
GTTAAAAACGAGAACTAGAAGTTTTTCTATGAGGAAAGCGAAAGTTCAAAATAAAACAAGAGAAGACAAAAGAAGTAACACATAGTCAATTGGGTATACCAAGAATCTCTGGCACAGAGAGGGAGGGGAAAAAAGATAGAAATTATGCTAACAATTAACAAAATATATTTGCCGTAATCCATCATAAACGAAGGAGAAAGAAACGAAATTGTGTTCATTCTGCGGACCTAGAAAATTATGTAGTTAGATTTCGAACTATAAGCCTAGACTAGACTGTCATCTTAGCTCCGCTATTTCCATGGCAACTCATTTCAAGTTCACATAACCTTTCTGTATATAGGAGCACACAGGGTCTGCTGAACTGCCGTATTTTGCAAAAACGAAAGTTAAAAAAAAATACCCTTATGATTTCGATAAAGCAGAGGACAAATGGTAGACAGAAATCCCAGCGTCGTGCCTTCTATATCTCACACATTCTTCCTGTCAGTGGTTTCAACCCTCGGGTTATAAATAATAGAACAGAGCTAGTTAAATCTAGAAAAGACGTTTCTGTCTTGGGTGACTGACAAGTCAACACGTGGGATTCAAATATTACTGAGTCCGGGCCTTGTACTGTTTTAAGATAGGTCTGACCTACATTCTGCAGTAACACTGAGGAAAAAAAGCAGTATTATACCAATTCTTATGCTCTCTGTGAAATCTTGGGTAGACATATGTACATGGCTCCAACTTTTACTTAAACATAATTGTATGTATTATGGTTTTTGGGTGTATGTATGTATGTAAAACTAAATATATATGAAAATACACAAAGCCACCATGGTAAAACTGTGATAACAAAATATTAAGGCTGTTTATAACAAAAGTAGAAGCAGCTTTATAAAGTAACGAGCACACAACATCCCAAAGTGCACCTTACAAAAAGCCGCTTCTACTTTGGTGCGCCTAGCATAATATGCGGACTCTCATCTTTCAGATCTCGGCCACCTATTCTTATAGCTATGTTGGTAGGAGCGCGACGTGCAGCTCACTGCCTTTGTATGAAAAGTCATTTCACCGTGGCTGCCAACGTAACCAAGATGTTAGCCGCTAGCAGCAACTGGTTTACACCTTCAGGGAGATCAGAGCAGAGAGCAAGAACTTTAAAACAGAAATACTTAGTTGTCTCACTAATCTGTCTTGGCGAAGGTCCGTTGTTCGAAGGCGGCCAAAGACCAGTCACCCAAATGTAGAAGTGGATGCTCAGTTTCTTCTGGAGCTGGGCTGGGAGAGGATATCAGGCATGATACTGACCACTTCGCCCTTTAGTGTGCAGACAGGTCAAGGAAAGTATGGACACCAACACTTCATGACATACGAGGGTCATACCGAAAGTTATGAGCAAAAAAAAAAAATGTGTTAATCAGAATTTATAGATTGAGAAAATATAAACATATCCACTTAATCTGCATCCTTTGCACTTCATGTAGAGGTCACATGATATCACCATCATGTGTCACGTGACCACGCAGAGCAGAAACAAAATGGCGGGTGCTGAAGTTTCGTTTCGTCAAGGTGCTGTTATTGAGTTCCTCGTAAAAAGAGGAAATCTCCGCTGCTGAGATTCACCAAAGATTTCATCTTGCTTATGGGGATGTGTGTATGGGTGCTAGCAGAGTTAGGATGTGGGTGAAACATTTCAAGTATGGGAGCACGAGCATCCAAGATATGCCTCGCAGCGGTCACCCTCGAACTGCCTCCACTGAACGCAACGTGGAAAGGATTGACGACATCAT
The DNA here is from genome assembly GCA_009760885.1 of Achatina immaculata. NCBI lineage: Eukaryota > Metazoa > Mollusca > Gastropoda > Stylommatophora > Achatinidae > Lissachatina > Lissachatina immaculata. The sequence goes on from CM019718.1 coordinate 49,060,620, forward strand.
TAAACAAGACAGACGTGTCACAGTATCCGAAATCGATGTAAATTTTGAAATAGGAGACAATGCAGTACAGGAAATGATTAATTATAAGTTACCTTTACATACCTTATAAGTTACCTTTGCAAACCTTATTCACTGTCTGTCATTGTTCATTAATTTCTTCGTCTGTATTTGATTTTACCATTTCAGCGCTAAGACGCTACGAAAGAAATGACAACAAATTACGCTTACTTCCTTATTCAAGTTCATTTTTGCTCAGTAAAACTTACCTTGAAGTTAATCAGAGAATTCAGTGATTGAAAAAAAAGAGCACTATATAATATAAGTCATCCTCACAACTCTATGCCATCGATGTCATTTGGATATTATCACCTAAAAATGAAAAGGAAATGATCGCAACAGAGATGAGATGTTCGGGGAATATACTACACGTGACAAGAAGAGACCAAACCAGAAAGAGAAGATAAAAAAAAAGCAAAGGCTGGAGTAATGCCAATGCTACACTGTAACCAGAAACAGTAAACAAAGTGGTCTGGCCACGTTACATGACTACCGCCAGACAGCTGACCACAGAAACAAAGAACGGTAAGAAACGAACGGAGGGGTCGTCCATGTAGAAGAGGGGATCAAGGAAATAACAGAAAGTCTTGCATGAAACAAAACAGTCGAGCCCTACCAGGAAGTCTTATTTGTCCTGTCAACACTGAAAGGTATACAAGAGCACAAGACAAGATTACAGCTAGCACTTTGCTCCATGATGTTTACAGACTCTTGTTATTACTTTATATCGATTAGCTGTGTCCTCTGGGAACAACTGTGTTCACTTATCTAACACAGTCTTTGTGAAACAGGGAACATCAGATCTGACTGCTTTAAAAAAAAACCTCTGACCTACTCCTGCAGCCAAGAAACCTGTAGCAACCAGCACTATCTGTTATTGTTATGAAGTATAGTATCACACTCTTATAAGGCAGAGCTTTTATGGAACAGAACTTTCTGTAAAAAAAAAATGAAACATAGAACTGAGAAATCTGCTAATAGCCTCTTGTTTATTATAGGAGTGTCGGGTAACTCAGACAAAATGCTGTGTACGCTAAGAAAACCCCACTCGCCTGTGGGGAAAATGACAAGCACAAATACCCCTCATAGGATAGGAGGCCCTCCAGCTTTGGACATTGCACACTCGTCAATAGGTGGAGCAGAGACCTTGGCCTGGGGGCCCTTCTGGGTTGGTCAGGAAGGTGGATGGATGGGGACATAGAGATCACCTGCGGGGATGAGGAAAATCTTATGGAAACTGATGAGTCCAGAACGTGACAAGCCTATAGGTCCCTACAACAATGGCTATCAGAATGAGGCAAACAAAGCAGCAAGCAGACTATAGGTGGCGGGGAGTGGACATCGTTGAAGCAGCCATCAGATCCCTCATCCCAAAATCGGAGTGTCTCAAAGCCGTCGGACTGGCCGGTGTTGCACTCGGGGCCTGATCTCAGCTTCTCACTGGAAAGGCCTCCTAGGTATGAAAGAAAGACTTAAGAAAAAAATCCCAGTATGAAAATGTCAGAGACAGAACAGCTAAAGAGGACTTGTACGTTTCATTATCTAGCATAATGGTAAACCCGGGGATAGGAAAAGTTTAAAAGTCGAAAGATGATTAACTGTGAAAATAAGTTGGTGTGAATGTGTTTACTTATAAAGTTTTCGGCATTCAATACTTTACCAACTCTGTTCATGTTCTCGTCACATTCCCCAGCACTTAAGTACCAGATCTTATCTTCTCTGACAAATAGGAAATAGCTAAGGTGTCTTGTGCTGAACTTGTGCACACAGGCAATACCTCATTGACAAATGTTCTCTGTAAGCCAACGCTTATCAGACATGGTCACCTCTTGACTATAAAACAAAGCCACAACACAGCATAAGTTTTTTTTTAAAGAACAGATCTCATTGTTTAACCCCTTATGCCCTTTATTTAACCCTTGTAAAACTAATAAATGTTCAAAATGACAAGAAATTACTCTTATTTCCTCATTCAAATTCGTTTTCGCTCAATAAAATTTAACATAAAGTTAACCAGAGAACGTATATTAAATTTATAATAATTTTATGGTACATTTTTGCAACTACATTCGATTTTGCTGTGTACCACGTGATAAACACATTTCGATTAACTTTTTAAAAAAAATCTGTTTTCAACTGTTGTGTTATATATGTTTTATGTGTTTTTATATTTTGAGTTGTTTTTGTATCTTACATCCTTCCCGTGCCGTTAAACGTCACATAGGACTCGCATAGTTGTTTGCCAAGTTTTCTTGTTCTCGGCGAGTCTTTTAACTTCATCAAGGGATGTTATGCCCACTAAACTGGCTTCTCTTAACAGTGTCCTCTTTAGAGTTTCATGTGATCGACCTCTTTTTCTTCGGCCTGTTATGCTCCACTTGATAGCTTGTTTTGGTATTCCGATTGTTTCTTCTCATCACATGGCCTACATATGCCCATCTTCTTTTTCTAATCACCCATGAGACAGGTTGTTGTTTTCTCATCTGCCTTATCTCTGCGTTGTTCTTGAATTCGCTCCACTTTATACCAAATATTTTCCTTAGGCATTTGTTTTCAAAAGAATCTAATTTCTTGTCTATTTCTTTAGTTGATTTCCAGCTTTTGCTGGGTGGATATCAAATTTGAATTGAATAATCTTAACTTGGTTTTTGTGCGTATAACTTTTGAATTCCATATGTTCTCAAGATTTTTTTAAGGAAATTGCTGTTTTTGCAATTCTAATTCTAACTTACTTCCTGGCTCCACCATCCTGGTCTATGTAGCTGCCACGGTATGTAAATTGGTTTACTTCATCAACAACTGTTCCTTCTATGTATATTTTTCTTTCTTGATTAATGAGAAGTTTCATTATTTTTGTTTTGTCTTTGCTAATTTCAAGACCTATTTTGCTAGCCAAGGAAGACATGGAATCTTTTTTTTTCCTACATTGTCACTGATAAGAGTTATGTCATCTGCAAAATCAGGATCTTCTATTTGGGTCCAATGTACCCAGTCAATGCTGGTTTTACCTGGACATCATCTTTTCATTATAAAGGATATAGCAATTCCAAAAAACAATGGAGATAATATACATTCTTGTTTCACTCCTGTTTCAGTCTGAAATCATTCGCTCATTTCTTCTTCTGTCTCGACTGCACAAACATATCCGTTGTAGAGATCTCTAATGATGTTGACAATTTTAGATAGCACCCCAAATAGTCTTAAAATCCTCCACAATGAATCTCTGTGTATGCTATCAAATACCTTTTTAAAGTCTAAGAAGTTCAGGATTAATGGTTTTTGCTTTTAAATATGTTCTTCAAGTATTATTCTTAGAGTAAAGATCTGGTCGAGACAGCTTCTCCATTTTCGAAATCCTACCTGTTATTCTCTCATTGCAGTATCCACTAAATCCTTAATTCTATTCAGAATCACTTTACAAAACACCTTTGACACAACTGATATTAAGGTTACATCCCTCCAGTTATTGCAGTCATTGAGGTTGCTTTTATTTGGGAGTATCTTAACGATTCCCTTTTTCTATTTAGAAGGGACCTTTTCCTCTTTCCAAATTTTATTAAGCATTCTTTGTAGTTGGCTCATGTTGTCACTGTTAATAGCTTTTAACATTTCGACTGTTATTTTATCTTCACCTGCTGCTTTTTTGTTTGCCATTAGATTCACTGCTGTTTCAGTTTCATTTAGTGCAACTTCATCTACGTTGACATTTACTTGTGGGACTGGTAAATCGGTTTCAAGATTTATCAATTCATTTGGGTATGGTTGATGAAGTATTTCTTAGAAGTGTTCAGCCCGACTTTGCTTTTGGTCTTTACTTGATGTTAATAAGAGTGCCAGTTTTGCTAAAGACTGGTCTTCCTCTAGAGGTAATAGCACCTGTTAGCTTCTTCTGTATGTTATATAGAGTTTTGCTGCATCCTGTTTTTTGCTGTATTTTCTACTTCTTTTGCCATAGTGCCTATATATTCTCTTTTGTCTGTTCTAGCTGAACCTTTTACTTTATTGTCTAGTTCTTTGTATGTTGCCTTTGCCAAAACTTTTCCAAGATCTGTCTTTACATTCAACATGGCTAATTTGGCTGCTCGTCTTTCATGTATGTATTTCCATGTGTTATCTGATATCTAAGCTTTTCTACTTGTTGACTGCAGTCCAGCGCTTGCTTTTGCTGCTGTGATTATGGCTGTGCTGTTTGAATTCCATAATTCATCTATATCTGTCTCGTCTACTTCGCTGAGTGCTGAGAAATGTTTGGTAAGTTCCAGGTTGAAATCACTGTTGGTATTTTCTTCTTGTGGGCTGTGACTGTTTATCTTTCTGAGTACTGATTTTTTCTGTTGGCTTTTCAGTTTAAGACTTATCCTCTCTATACACATGTTGTGAGCACTGTTGACATCTGCGTCCCTATATGCTTTTACATCTATCAGAGATGTTCTGAATTGTTTTATAATACAAAAGTGATCTATCTGGTTTCTGGTTCTATCATCTGGAGATATTCATGATGTTTTATTATCTCTTTGTGTGGAAATATTGTTCCTCCAATGACCATGCCCTCTGTTAGACATATTTCAATTAATCTTTCTCCATTCTGACTTATTGTATCAATTCCTTCTTTTCCTATTACTTTTTCGACGTCTGTGTTATCTTTTTCCACCTTGGCGTTGAAGTATCTCATCACAATTAAGATGTCGTGTTTAGGTATTTTGTTGATAAATTGCTGTAGTTGGTAATAGAAATTATCTTTTATTTCATCATCTGTATCGTTCATGGGTGCATAGCATTGTATGACTGTCATTCTTCTGTGCCTTATTTTGTATCGTGCTCTTATCATACGACTGTTCAGTGGTTCCCATTCTGTAAGGCTCTTTGGTGCTGCAGATGACATTATTATACCCACTCCTTCCTGGTTTTTCCCATCGTCTCTGCCGGAATATATTATTAACTTAAGGTTTTCCACCGATCTTTTCCCTGCTTCTGGCAATCGCTTTCACTGACGCCCAACACATCCAGGTGATGTCTACTCATCTCTTTTATTACCTGAGCAGTTCTTGTTGTTGTGGCCTCGTTCTCACATTCCAAAATCTGATTTTTGTTCTGCATTTGGGGCCGATGAATTTTCGATGATTGTCAACGGCGTGCAGAGTTGGTGACCTTGATGTTCGGTTACAATTGTTGCGAGATTCCATAACGGCAGGGTCTTTCCCTATCTAGAGTCGCCTCTAGATGGGTCTCATTATGAGGTTGTTGGCCTTACGCCCAACTCCAGTTTTGTATATGATCCCTTAAAAAGTCTTTTGCCAAAACATTGGATGGTTGTATGTCTTTCATTTACAGATACTCATCTTACTTTCCATAATTCTTGTTCCTGTCTACTTTCCTCACTTTTTTAAAATCTTTTTTGTTTTTGTTTTTGGTAAAACTAAACCATACTCTTTCATCTACTTTCATTACTAGAGTCAATTTTACTGCAGTCATCATTTCTCTTATCTCTTGCCATTCATTTCTAGTATCAAAGCTGACAGAAAACGTTTCTTTCGACATTCCCTCAGATTTCTACGGAACAAATACGCCCCTTCAGTAGCTGGTATTCACTCCATAATTTAAGCCAGTGGTTCTCAACTTTTATTCATCCAGGATCACTTTTCAATCATCAGTAATATATCACTCCATCTTATGTGTAATATCGTAATGCCATGAATGCTGAACTGTTTTCATGGAATAGATGGCCCGTAATACTAGTACCTGTTGGATAGCGCAGCCACGGACCACATGAAAATGCCACAGGGACCAGTCGTGATCCCCAGATCACAGGTTTGGAAATCACTGGTCTAAACTTAACGTGAGCGAGCCCGGCTGTTGAAGTCCGTTAGAAGCCGCTATGGAGTGTGCCCATTGCTCAGCGTGCCGAAGCTTTGGATGCATCAAAACATCTCTGAACCTGAATGGTAGGAAACTCAGACATTGCCTTCAGCTTTATAAGTTATTAATAATGATGACGATAAAACTAGCAACTAATAGTGAAGATAACGATAACGTAGCTTGAGTAACAAGATAAACACACATAAAATCTGCAGACCTCTGTAACTTCTCACACAACCTTCCTTCCGAAGGTGAAAGCAAGAATTTATGACGCATATACCAAAGAATGTGGAGAGGCTGCTGGCTAGGTAAAAAAAAATCCGATTAATCTGAAACCAACGGAAGTTGATAAATACTGGAAAGGTTTATTGTTGATTTTAATCCAGCGTAGCTCATAGAGAAGGGGCTAGCATCCATTATAGTCTCTATTATGTTTTTTTCCTCTCATAATCCTTTTGATATTATCCAGACCACCCCATCATTAGAGTCTGGTGATTTTTTTTTTCTGGTACCACCCCACATCAAAATGGCCAAAATCACCCAGCTTCTAAAAAATGTCTACCAAAGAATTCTGGGAAGGTAAAAGCGGCCAGGCGTGATACTGACCACATCAGACTTTCATACGCCGAAGGCCTCAGAAATACGGGCCTAACACCATATCCCCTGGGTGTCCCCATGGTATAAAAGGGTTAGAAACATACTCGTACACAGTGGTTAAGGTTTAAGCAGGAAAGCCTGCTTCTGCGTTGCTGTTTCTTTAATCTCTCCTTCTCAGTTCCCTACTGCTTCTACATTGCTGTTTCTTTACTCTCTTCTTCTCACTTTCCTACTGCTTCTACATCAATGTTTCTTTAATCTCTCCTTCTCAGTTCCCTACTGCTTCTACATTGCTGTTTCTTTACTCTCTTCTTCTCACTTCCCTACTGCTTCTACATTGCTGTTTCTTTAATCTCTCCTTCTCAGTTCCCTACTGCTTCTACATTGCTGTTTCTTTACTCTCTTCTTCTCACTTCCCTACTGCTTCTACATCAATGTTTCTTTAATCTCTCCTTCTCAGTTCCCTACTGCTTCTACATTGCTGTTTCTTTAATCTTTCCTCAGTTCCCTACTGTTTCTACATTGCTGTTTCTTTAGTCTCTTCTTCTCAGATCCCTACTGTTTCTACATTGCTGTTCCTTTAAATCTCTCCTTCTCAGTTCCCTCCTGCTTCTACATTGCTGTTTCTTTAATATCTCCTTCTCAATTCCCTACTGTTTCTACATTGCTGTTTCTTTAATCTCTCCTTCTCAGTTCCCTACTGCTTCTACATTGCTGTTTCTTTAATCTCTCCTTCTCAGTTCCATAATGCTTCTACATTGCTGTTTCTTTAAATCTCTTCTTCTCATTTCCTTACTGTTTCTACATTGCTGTTTCTTTAATCTCTCCTTCTCAGTTCCCTACTGCTTCTACATTGCTGTTTCTTTAAATCTCTTCTTCTCATTTCCTTACTGTTTCTACATTGCTGTTTCTTTAATCTCTCCTTCTCAGTTCCATAATGCTTCTACATTGCTGTTTCTTTAAATCTCTTCTTCTCATTTCCTTACTGTTTCTACATTGCTGTTTCTTTAATCTCTCCTTCTCAGTTCCCTACTGCTTCTATATTGTTGTTTCTTTAATCTCTCCTTCTCAGTTCCCTAATGCTTCTACATTGCTGTTTCTTTAATCTCTCCTTCTCTGTTCCCTAATGCTTCTACATTGCTGTTTCTTTAAATCTCTTCTTCTCAGTTCCCTACTGCTTATACATTGCTGTTTCTTTAATCTCTCCTTCTCAGTTCCCTACTACTTCTACATTGCTGTTTCTCTAACTTATATTTCAGTTTTTGTAAACATGTATATGGTTGTTTTATTACTGCCTGTCCAGTTTTTGTTAACATTTAGCACTGTTTTATTACTCTCTGTCCGGTTTTCTTAACAGATACAACTGCGTTATTACTCTTTATCTAATTTTTGTTAACAGACACCGCTGCTATACTACTCTCTGCCCAGTTTTTGCTAGCACATATTGCTACTTTTATTTTATTGTGTCTTTAACCCTTTCTCAACCACTTTTCACAGGGCTAGCACTTCGAAGTGAAACAGAAGGAGAAGTATAACTAAAATAACTAGGTCAAGTCTATAAAACACAAACAACCACATTTTTCGGAGATATCCAGTTGGAACTTGAATTGCATTTATCAACACTTGGATGTTCTTAAATGAAAAATAAATAAACAAATAAATAAATAACTCAGTGTGTTTGTAGACAGCTTTAGGCTGCTTGATTTCGCAGGACTTTTAAAAAATATATAAAAGCAGCGACTTTCAAAATGAGGCTCCAATCACAGGTCAGGAGTTAAGCTTTTGGTGGAAGGCATGTGTTAGTTTGAGATGTGTTCGCGTATTTTTCAAAACTAAAAAACTGATGAAAAGGTACATTTTCACTAATCATTTGTGCTCTTTGTTTTTAATGTATATTTTAGCCATTGGTTTCGTAATGATTAAATGCGCATGTGTCGTTTTTGTCTCCTCGCTGTACAGAGATAGTACTTAATCTGTGGGCGAAAGATAGTTTATGAAATGAAAACTAGATTTTCAGTTCATTCATTCATGTGACATGTCCTTTCCAGAACGTTGTCCCTCTCATAGCCTCCCTGAAGGCAGTACGCTCTTGCGCAAGCTGACCGGCGTCTTGCAGTGACGCATTCAAACTTTCCGTGATGTCCTGAGTCCACCAACGGCGAGGTCGTCCCTTATCTCTTGCGGGGCACTATGCCTTCTACTACCAACCTCTTCAGGCTACTGCGTCTCTTGATGTGGCCGAAGTATCTCAGCTTTCTAATGTTTATGGTGTTGAAGAGCCAGTTTTTGCGACACATAATCCCGTCATTATCTCTTTATTTGATTTTCGTTCTATACATAATATTCTAAGTGCCCTTCTGTAACATTTCTTGTCAAATGCTGTTATTATCTTTTCTAGCGTTTTGTTAAGTAGTTTCACACTCGTTTGTTGCCACTGGGAATATGTAAGCTAGTAGTAAACATGACTTAGTTATCTTGTTTGTATCTTAGTTTTTCAATTCCCGTACAAAAGATGCACATTTTATATCGTCTTTTCTTGCCATCTTTTCTCACTTACCTGTTTGTTTTTTTTTTTTGTTATCGTTGTTTTTATTGCTGTTGTTGGCTGCGAAAGCCAAAATATCAATTATGTGTGTTTGCTGATATTTTTTTTCCGTTCATTTGTTACCGTGTAGAAATGTTGATAGTTTTTTTAAAAAGTGCATTGTTGTTATACACTTGTTTGTGTGTTTTTTTTCTGTGTGTGTTTGTGTGTCTATGCTGTGTGTGCTTATGTTTGTATGTATGATTGTATATATGTGTACGCTTTGTATGTGTTTGTAGGTTCACGTGTGAGTTTTTGTGCGTGCCTGTGTGTTTGTTTGTGTGTGTGTTTGTTTGTGTGTGGTTTGCATGTGTGGTTTGTGTCTGTATGCTTTTGTAATACCTTCCTAGAAAACGTAATCCAGTACCAAGCCAACAGAGGCTGCGGGTCATGCTTAACACAGGTCTCTAGCCTGGGTGTCAATCATGAGATGGGCTGGTTCTCTATGCCGCTTCATTGGCCCATCTATTATCTTCTCTCTTTGTCTGCCTCGGTCTCTATAGCTCTCCCAGTCCACCTGCTCTCATGACGTGCCCTATGAATTTGGATTCTCTCTTTTCTTCTGCCTCTTTTAAGACCTCTTCGTGTGCTCTCTTTGCTCTTCATGGCTTCTTTAGCATTCTTCTAAGGAGCAACGTTTCCGCGACCTTCTCTCTTTTTTTTTTCATCTTTCATGCCATATTTGTCAGCTCCTGCAGTTACAAAACGTAATGCTTTCATTGAACAAAATCTTTACTCTCTAATATTTTCTACAGACAGTTTATTTTGCCACTTTTCTTCTCTCCTTATTTATCGAACGGACAGTTATCCCTTTGTCCATATCAGAGTTTCAGATTCCACGCAATTCATTTTATCCGTTTCCAAGATTTTTTTTTAAGGACCCTGTCTTGATTTATCAGTTGTTTTGTTTTCGTTAGTAGAAGTTTACTTTTATCTGTTTTGTTTTTGTTTTTATAGAAGCTTACTTTTATCTGTTGTTTTTTTTTGCTAGTAAAAGCTTACTTTTATCTGTTTTTTGTTAGTAGAAGCTTACTTTTATCTGTTTTTTTTTTTGGTTATGTTTCTGTAGAAGCTACTTTTATCCGTTTTTTGTTAGTGGAAGCTTACTTTTAACTGTTTTTTTTTTTGGTTTTGCTTTTGTAGAAGCTTACTTTTATCTGTTTTTTTTTGTTAGTATAAGCTTACTTTTATCTGTTTTTTTTTTCAGTATAAATTTACTTTTATTTATTTTTTTGTTTTGTTTTTGTAGAAGCTACTTTATTTGTTTTTTTTTTAGTAGAAGCTTACTTCTATCTGTTTTTTTTTTAGTAAAAGCTTACTTTATCTGCATTTGTTAGCAAAAGAGCTTGCTTTTGTCTTTTTTTGTTAGCAAAAACTTACTTTTATCTGTTTTTTTAAAGTAGAAGCTTACTTTTATTTATTTTCATTTTGTTTTGTTTCTGTAGAAGCTACTTTTATCTGTTTTTTTTTTTTGTTAGTAGAAATTTACTTTTATATGTTTTTTGTTAGTAGAAGCTTACTTTTATCTATTTTTTTTTAAATTTTTGTAGAAGCTTACTTTTATCCGTTTTTTGTTAGTATAAGCTTACTTTTATCCGTTTTTTGTTAGTAGAAGCTTACTTTTATATGTTTTTTTAGTAAAAGTTTACTTTTATCTGTATTTGTTAGCAAAAGAGCTTACTTTTGTCCTTTTTGTTAGCAAAAACTTACTTTTATCTGTTTTTTGTTAGTAGAAGCTTACTTTTATCTGTTTCTTTTTTGTTTTGTTTTTGTAGAAGCTTACTTTTATGTGTATTTTGTTAGTAGAAGCTTACTTTTATCTGTTTTTTTTGTTTTGTTTTAGTAGAGGCTTACTTTTATCTGTTTTTTGTTAGTACAAGCTTGCTTAGATCTGTTTTTTTTCAGTAGAAGCTTACTTTTATCCTTTTTTTTGTAATCAAAATAGCCTACGGTCTTATATAAGATAAATGGACTTGACACTTAAAGCTTTGGAGATAAATCTATTTCAACTGATTAATTTGTAACTGCCTTCAGATTTCATTGTTCTGAGAAAAAAAACTAGTTTTTCTCGTTTTTCTTACATATATACTTTAGAAACGAAAGCAAAGATGACAACACTGGAGTGATCGTTATTGGGGACTAGACAGTTAGAACTGACCAAGACCCTATTTTCCCTCTCTTTGTGGCTCTTGCGCTTATTCAGCCTCGATAAAGAGGTATGAGTCTTTGTGGTGGGTCAATGGAGAGCCTCATTTCTTGGGTCTGCTCCAGGATATTCCAGCAAGTCACCATAATCCACTGCCCCATCTGAAGCGATGACGTGCTGCTTCAACATCAGCACAGCGTCTTCTGAAAATAAGAAAGAAACAAAGAAATCAAGAGTTCACGTTCCTGGGAGACCATAAGAAGAACGTGGCTGTGGAATGGCTACATTTATGAGAAGGGCAAACGAATCCTTACCACAAGCAGCTTTTTGATGTTGACTCCACAGAGTAAGAGAAACATGGGACTAGTCGAAGAGACATGGAGACATAGGCCAGAGAAAATGCTGGTAGACAGAGGGCTGACCTGGAAGACAACCGAGAACGTAGATGGAGTGCTGACGTGGGAGACAACAGAGAACGTAGACAAATGGCTGACGTGGGAGACAACCGAGAACGTAGACAGAAGGCTGACGTGGGAGACAACCGAGAACGTGGCGAAGGATCGACAAAAGAGGATATCTCTTGACTCCAGCATCACCATGTGTCTTGTTCACTGAAGGGACAGGAGAGAGAGAGGGGGAGAGATGGAGAAAGAAAGAGAAAGAGAGAGAAAGAAAAAGAGAAAGAGAGAGAAAGAAAAAGAGAAAGAGAGAGAGAGAGAGAGAAAGAAAGAAGAAAGAAAGAAAGAAAGAAAAATAGAAAGAGAGATAAGGAGAAAAAGAAAGAGAGATAAGGAGAAATAGAAAGAGAGAGAGAGAGAGAAAGAAAAAAGAGAAAGAGAGAGAAAGAAAAAGAGAAAGAGAGAGAGAAAGAGAGAAAGAAAGAGAGATAGAAAGAAAGAGAGAGAGAGAAAGAGAGAGAGAGAAAGAGCGAGAGAGAAAACAAGTCAAAGAGAGAGAGAGAGAAAGTAAAAAGGGAAAGAGAGAGAAAGAAAAAAGAGAAAAGAGAGAGAAAAAGAGAAAAAGAATGAGAGAGATAGAAAACGAGAAAAGAGAGAGAGAAAGAAAAAGAAAGAAAGAAGAAAAGAGAAAGAACGAGAAGGAGAAAGAAAACGAGAGATAAAGAAAAAGAAAGAGAGAGGAAAGGAAAAAGAGAAAGAGAATGAGAAAGAAAAAAAAAAAAGAGAGAGAGAGAGAGAGAGAAAGAGAGAGACAACCGTTAAAATAGAAAATGGCTCTTCTAACTGGGACTCGTCCAGGCCGTATGGTCAGTTCTTCTTCTGGAACTGGTCAGCCCCTAATCAGATTATCGATCAGCACTTCCGACATGCCGGCGTTAGTCACGACTGTGTTACATGTTCTGTTCTGGTTACATTCTGCCAGGTTCAGCCTCTCTGCCAGATGTATCACAGACCTCTCTCCTTCAGTGAGTTCTGTGTTCGTTTCGTATTTCCATGGATTGTTCCTACATTGATTTGTTTCGTTGCTGTGTGAGTCTTCAGTTTATGGGCTTGTTTTTTTTTTTAATTTGGAGATTTGTTCCGTTAATTTATCCTTGAAATGAGTTATTTTATACTTAAAATTTATAGTATGGTTACATTTTGGTTCAAGATCTTGTTCTTGTTCTGTCTCATAGAGACTGGGAATAGGATGTTCTTTGCAGCTGATGCGGCGAAGGTTGTTGAGCTACAAGGATCGTGTCGGAGTGGGAGTGGGTTAGTGAGCTTGATGACTCTGGGTTGAGCTAACAGGTAGGGTTAGTGAGCTTGGTGACTCTGGGTTGAGCTAACAGGTAGGGTTAGTGAGCTTGGTGACTCTGGGTTGAGCTAGTAAGTCGAGAGAATAAGATACAGTGCTTCTCAACAGACTCTATCTCCAGTAGATCTTGGTGATCCCTGCGTTTGTCTACCATCTGAGATGTTGCTAGGAGCACCAGCGGAGAGGTGGGACAGGGTCTTGGTCGGGTATAGTGAGGTCACTCTAGCGCAGGTGACACTTCATCTTATGTAATAATTACTGACACTGAAATGGCTACATGACTGATTATTTCATGAGATAACAATTACCCGCTTTGAATGTTCAGTTTTACAAAAAAGATAGAAAGAGTGAGAAAAGAATGGGAAAGAAAAACGAGAATGACAGAAAGTAAGATGAGCACGTATCTTGTACTTGTACGAACTCCCTGTAACTGAGATCTGGTGTTCTTTGCAGCCGATGCTGTAGAGATGTTGAGGAACAGCATCATGTCGTCTTCACCCCAATGAGCATGTATAAATGAAGTCCAATATTTCGGCAAAATTGACTTTCTTCAAGGGTCACATACAAAAACAACACAGCAGATAAAATACAGTGTTATGCACCCACGAATGATGCAGATGATGATGTGAAAGACGACTTCTATCACCAACTACAACAAATCATCAACAAAGTCCCTAAACACGACATCCTAATTGCTATGGGGGACTTCAATGCTAAGGTAGGGAAGGATAATACCGACGTTGAAAAAGTGATGGGGAAAGAAGGAATTGACATGGTTAATCAGAATGGAGAAAGATTAATTGAAATATGTCTAACAGAGGGCATGGTCATTGGAGGCACAATATTCCCACACAAAGAGATACATAAAACAACGTGGATATCTCCAGATGATAGAACTAGAAACCAGATAGACCATTTTTGTATTAGAAAGCAATACAGAACATCTCTCATGGATGTAAGGGCTTATAGGGGTGCAGATGTCAACAGTGATCACAACCTGTGCATAGGGAAAATAAAACTAAAATTGAAAAGTCAACACAAGAAATCAGTACACAGAAAGATAAACATCCACAGCCTACAAGAAGAAAATACTAACATTAATTTCAATCAGGAACTTGCCAATCATTCCAAAACACCCAGTGAAGTTGAGGAGATAGGTATAGATGAGTTATGGAATTCGTACAGCACAGCCATAATCACAGCAGCAAAAGTAAGCGCTGGATTGGAAAAACCAAATAGAAAAGCATGGATATCAGATAAAACATGGAAGTATATACATGAAAGACGAGCAGCCAAATTAAACATGTTGAATGCAAAAGCAGATCATGAAAGAGATTCATCAAAAGCAAAATACAAAGACATAGACAGGAAAGTAAAAAGTTCAGCTAGAAGGGATAAAAGAGAATACATAGACAATATGGCGAAAGAGGCAGAAAAAGCAGCAAAAACAGGAGACAGCAAAACTTTATATAACATACAAAAGAGGCTAACAGGTACTATTACATCTAAAGAAAGACCAATCCTTAGCAAAACTGGAACACTATTAACATCAAATAAAGACCAAAAGCAAAGATGGGCTGAACACTTCCAAGAAATACTCAATCGACCACACCCAAAAGAATTGTTAAACCTTGAAACTGACTTACCAGCCCCACAACTAAATGTCAATCTAGATGAAATTAAATTGCATGAAATTGAAGCAGCAGTGAATTTAATGGCTAACAACAAAGCTGCAGGTGAAGATGAAATAACAGCCGAGATGCTAAAAGCTATCAATAGTGACAACATGAGACAACTACAGAGAATGTTTAACAAGATTTGGAAAGAAGAAAAGGTCCCTTCTAATTGGAAGAAGGGAATCATTGTTAAAATACCAAAAAAGGGCAACCTTAGTGACTGTAACAACTGGAGAGGAGTAACCTTAATATCAGTTGTGTCAAAAGTATTTTGCAAGGTCATTTTGAATAGACTCAAAGATATAGTGGATACTGCAATGAGAGAAGAACAAGCAGGATTTCGAAAAGGGAGAAGCTGTCTCGACCAGATCTTTACTCTCAGAATAATACTTGAAGAACATATTGAAAAGCAAAAACCATTAATACTGAATTTCATAGATTTTAAGAAGGCATTTGATAGCATACACAGAGATTCATTATGGAGAATTTTATGTCTATATGGAATACCATCTAAAATTGTCAACATCATTAAGGACTTATACAATGGATATGGTTGTGCAGTCAAGACAGAAGAAGGGATGAGTGAATGGTTCCAGATTGAAACAGGCGTGAAACAAGGATGTATACTGTCTCCTTTACTTTTTGGGATTACAATAGACTTCATAATGACAAAATGCTGCACAGGTAACACAGGTATTGACTGGGTACATGGGACCCAACTAGAAGATCTTGATTTTGCTGATGACATAACTCTTATCAGTAATAATGTGAATTCCATGCAAGAAAAAACAGATAGCCTATCTTCACTGGCTAGCAAAATAGGACTTGAAATTAACAAGGACAAAACAAAGATAATGAAAATTCCCATCAATCAAAATGGAAAAATACACATAGAAGGGACAGATATTGAAGAAGTCAATCAATTTGCATACCTTGGCAGCTACATAGACAAGGATGGTGACACTAGAAAGGAAGTTAGGATCAGAATTGCAAAAGCAGCATCAATCTTCAAGAATCTTGAGAACATATGGAATTCAAAAGTTATAAGCACAAAAACCAAGTTAAGACTATTCAATTCAAATGTAATATCCACCCTCATTTATGCATGCGAAAGCTGGAAAACAACTAAAGAAATAGAAAAGAAATTAGACTCTTTTGAAAACAAATGCCTAAGGAAAATACTCGGCATCAAGTGGAATGAATTCAAGAACAATGCAGAGATAAGACAGATGACTGAACAACAACCAGTCTCACGGGTGATCAGGAAAAGGAGATGGACATATGTTGGTCACTTGATGAGAAGAAATGATCAGAGAATCCCAAAACAAGCTATCAAGTGGAACACAACAGGCCGAAGAAAAAGGGGCAGACCGCGTGAAACTCTAAAGAGGACATTATTAAGAGAGGCCAAGTTAACAGGCATAACATCCTTTGATGAGGTTGAAAGACTCGCCGAAGACAGGAAAAATTGGCGAACTACTTTGCGAGCCCTATGTGACGTCTAACGGCACGGGAAGGATATAAGATATAAGATATAAGATAAAAAACAAGAAAAACAGATGAGAAATTAAACACTTACCTCTTTTAGTCTCTTCTGTATAAGAAAGATGAGCAGAAACAATATAGGACTGTTATATGTTCGTCATTTATATGTGCTCATCTTACTTTCTGCCATTCTTCTTTCTGCTCATTTTCCTCAATCTTTCTATCTCTCTCTCTCTTTTTTTATGTAAATCTAAACATGCGCATCTCTCTGCCGTCATTACTGGAACCAGTTTTAGCGCAGTCGTCATTTCTCTTATCTTTCACACACCTGCTTTCGATGTTTTTAACGTTTGTGGATGAATTTGTAGCACATATTCCAACAGCGCAGGATGTCGTTAATCAGATCTGATTACTGAACTATGGCTTCTCAGAACGGAGGTAATTATCTCCCTGGAGAGGAAGTATCAAATTTTGTTATTATCATCACTGTAAAAGAATGGTTAATGAGGAAAAGTCTTTCTGAATGATGGTTTATTATGTAGAGGGGATGATTTCTTCCTGAATGATGGTTTATTACATAACAGAGAGGATGATTTCTTTCTGAATGATGGTTTATTACATAGAGGGGATGATTTCTTCCTGAATGGTGGTTTATTACATAGAGGGGATGATTTCTTCCTGAATGATGGTTTATTACATAGAGGGGATGATTTCTTCCTGAATGATGGTTTATTACATAGAGGGGATGATTTCTTCCTGAATGATGGTTTATTAAATAGAGAGGATGATTTCTTCCTGAATGGTGGTTTATTACATAGAGAGGATGATTTCTTCCTGAATGGTGGTTTATTACATAGAGGGGATGATTTCTTCCTGAATGATGGTTTATTACATAGAGGGGATGATTTCTTCCTGAATGATGGTTTATTACATAGAGGGGATGATTTCTTCCTGAATGATGGTTTATTACATAGAGAGGATGATTTCTTCCTGAATGATGGTTTATTATATAGAGAGGATGATTTCTTACTGAATGGTGGTTTATTACATAGAGGGGATGATTTCTTCCTGAATGATGGTTTATTAAATAGAGAGGATGATTCTTCCTGAATGGTGGTTTATTACATAGAGGGGATGATTTCTTCCTGAATGATGGTTTATTACATAGAGGGGATGATTTCTTCCTGAATGATGGTTTATTACATAGAGGGGATGATTTCTTCCTGAATGATGGTTTATTACATAGAGAGGATGATTTCTTCCTGAATGATGGTTTATTATATAGAGAGGATGATTTCTTACTGAATGGTGGTTTATTACATAGAGGGGATGATTTCTTCCTGAATGATGGTTTATTAAATAGAGAGGATGATTTCTTCCTGAATGGTGGTTTATTACATAGAGAGGATGATTTCTTCCTGAATGGTGGTTTATTACATAGAGGGGATGATTTCTTCCTGAATGATGGTTTATTATATAGAGAGGATGATTTCTTTCTGAATGATGGTTTATTACATAATAGATAGGATGATTTTTTCTTTCCGAATGATGGTTTATTACATAGAGAGGGTGATTCTGGGGCGGTCTGGATTGAAAAGGAGGGAAAGGGACTTGGGACGCTGGGAATCTCAGGTCTGGCTTGTACTTAACTTGCATGTATTTTGTGTACGAAAGATCAAAGTAAAGTAGAAAACCGGAAACGTAAAATTTGAATATTCAGTTTTCCTAAGTAGGTCAAGGTTCAGAATTGAGACTCCAGCTTCACTGCATTCGGGACAAACCCATATATGCCCCGCCGCGTGCCGCAGCGTCCATCCAAGAGTATGTTTGCTAATAGTTCCTGTCAAACGTTGGTTGTTTTACGACCAGTTTTCTGCCGCACAGTTCAGGTTTCCTAACGGAGATTTTCATTTGTCCCAGCCCCGGAAATCTCTTCACATTCACATTGTCCTTCCATCTGTGAAGTCAGACAGTTTGGCGTTTCGCTTTCCACTGTGTCAGAGCGTGTGTGTGGCAAAGTCAATCGGGCCCTGTGGTCCGTGAAAAGGCAAGGGGGGGGGGGGGGGTGAGCTGTTGGCGTTCGTTCGCGTTTTTGTCCGTTGATATTTTCTGTGTTTAGACGGTGTTTGTGAATAGAAGAAGTAAGTTAATCAAGTACAGCTTTGTGCTGCGAAATTGTGGCGGCCATTTTTGTTTCTGGCAATGATCCCCTCGTCTCAGCCGATTCATTAAGTGTTATGTTTGTGTTATATGTTTAGGTGTTTGTTAGGTGTGTTATGTTTGTGTTATATGTTTAGGTGTTTGTTAGGTGTGTTATGTTTGTGTTATATGTTTAGGTGTTTGTTAGGTGTGTTATGTTTGTGTTATATGTTTAGGTGTTTGTTAGGTGTGTTATGTTTGTGTTATATGTTTAGGTGTTTGTTAGGTGTGTTATGTTTGTGTTATATGTTTAGGTGTTTGTTAGGTGTGTTATGTTTGTGTTATATGTTTAGGTGTTTGTTAAGTGTTATGTTTGTGTTATATGTTTAGATGTTTGTTAAGTGTTACTTTTGTATTATATGTTTAGATGTTTGTAAAATGTTATGTTTGTGTTATATGTTTAGATGTTTGTTAAGTGTTTTGTTGGGATTCTCTGATCGTTTCTTCTCATCACGTGACCAACATATGTCCGTCTCCGTTTCCTAATCATCCATAAGACTGGTTGTTGTTCAGTCATCTGTCTTATCTCTGCATTGTTCTTGAATTCGCTCCACTTTATACTAAATATTTTCCTTAGGCATTTGTTTTCAAAAGAGTCTAATTTCTTTTCTATTTCTTTAGTTGTTTTCCAGCTTTCGCATGCATAAATGAGGGTGGATATTACATTTGAATTGAATAGTCTTAACTTGGTTTTTGTACTCATAACTTTGAACGCCATATGTTCTCAAGGTTCTTGAAGATCGATGCTGCTTTTGCAATTCTGATTCTAACTTCCTTTCTGGTGTCACCATTCTGGTCTGGCAAGGTATGCAGATCGATTGACTTCTTCATCTGTCCTTTCTACGTGTATGTTTCCCATTTTGATTAATGGGAAGTTCCATTATTTTTGTTTTGTCCTTGTTAATTTCAAGTCCTATTTTGCTAGCCAATTGTATTAATAATGGGGGATTTTAATGCAAAGATTGGTGCAGAAAGAGCAGAAGACGAAGGATATGTTGTGGAGAAATTTAGAATAGGGCATAGAAATGAGGCAGGTAACAGTCTAATGGCGTTTTGCATGGAAAATGAGCTAGTGATCGCTAACACACTTAACAACATCCAAGAAGACTTTACACATGGACATCACCTGATGGGAAAACCAAGAATCAAATAGATTATATTTTAGTGCAAAGAAGGTGAGGATCAAATATAACATCAGCAAAAACTTTACCAGGTGCTGATTGTAACACGGACCATGAGTTATTAATAGCGGACATGAAGATAAAGATAAAACAGGCAGTTACGGGATCAAGATCACTCCGCTTTGATCTTACAAAAATACCAGAACAATACGGTATATAAGTGGAGAACCGTTTCGAAATCTTGATGGCTGTACAGGAGGAGATGACACCAGATGAATTGGCTACGCAGGACAGAGATATCTTAATAACAACAACTAAAGACGTGGTTCCAGTAAAGAAAACACAAAAGAATGGATGGATTACAGCAGGCATACTAGAGCTGATAAAATAACGTAGAGAAAAAAAGACGCAATGGAAAGTGACAAACAACAAAGAGGAATTTAAATCTTTAACAAAAGAAGTAAGAAGAAACATAAGAAAAGACACATACACACAAAAAAACAATACATACAAGATTGTTCTGAAAGAATAGAAAGAACAATACCTACAAGATTGTTCTGAAAGAATAGAAGGACATCAGAAGTGTGGAAGAGACAGTGAAATGTTTAAAGAAGTGAAGACATTGAAGAGAAATGTCAACCTAAGCTAAATGTAATTTGTGACGAGATGGGGAATACATTGATAGAGACAGAGGAAATTCTAGAAAGATGGAAGGAATATTGTAGAGGAATGTATGAAACAACCGACTGTGAAAGCAGAAATCAAAATTGTGAATTATTATTGGAGGAGAAAGAACCCGACCCGACAATAGAAGAAGTTTTATGGGCAATAAAAATCTGAAAAATGGTAAATCACCAGGATGTGATGAGATAACAGCTGAACTTATTAAAGCAGGAGGAAAGGAATGTGCAACAATCTATCATGCACTATGTAAAAAGATATGGCATTCAGGTATTTGGCCAAAAGAATGGAAAAGAACTGTATTCATAACACTGCCAGAAAAAAGGGTAATCTGAAATTATGCACAAACTACAGAACTGTTGCCCTGATTTTGCCAGCAAAATTCTGTTAAAAATCATAATGGGTAGACTTCGTAAGAAAACAGAAGAAGAAGTCAGTATGGTCCAAGCTGGTTTCAGGCAAGGAAGAGGATCAAGAGATCATATATTCAATCTAAGATTAATAATAGAGAAATGCAGAGAGTTAATGTGAATCTATATTTATCCTTTATAGACTACTCAAAAGCATTTGATTGTGTACAACACCAGAAACTTTGGGAAATAATGGAAAAAATGAGATTTCCAACACATTTGATACAATTATATCTAGACCAATAGGCAGCAGTAAGAATAAATGGTGAAACAACAACTTGGTTTGACATAAAACAAGAGGTCCGTCAGGGGTGCATATTGTTGCCTTACTTATTTAACTTGTATACTGAAAATATAATGAGGAATGTTAGAGAAGATGTACACAAAGAATATTATTATGCCATAACAATGTCTGAGTGGCGAAGTGGTTAGTGCACTGGTCTCTCATGGCGAAGGTCGGGGGTTCGAATCCGGCCGACGGCACCCCAGTCACCCAGCTGTAGAAATGGGTACCCGACTTCTTCTGGAGTTGGGGAAGGAAAGGCAGCCAGGCGTGATACTGACCATATCACCCTCTAGTGTGCTGACAGGTCAAGGAAAATATGGGCACTAACACCATATCCCTATGTGCCTCCAAGGCATGACAGGGTCACCTTTACCTTTACCTTTTTATAACAATTGGAGGTTATGAAATACCAGAGCTAAGATATGCTGTTGACACAGTATTACTATCCACAAGGAAAAAAAGGAATTGAAAAACTAATTATGTCAGTCCGTAAGAACAGCGAAGAGCAAAAACTCTATCTTAATGCGAAGAAAACTAAGTTGATGATAACTGACAAAACAAATAAGACAGCTGAAATATATATTAATGAGGAAAAATTGGAAGAAGTGGAGAGTTTTGAATATCTCGGATCACTGCTAACAAATAATGAAGATATAATGACGGAAATTAAAAGAAGGACATCTATCGCTCTTCAGAAAGTAAAACAACTAAAGAATCTGTGAAGAGGAACAGACAGAATCACAAAAATAAGATTTTTAAGGGCATGCATCTTTCCCATCGCAACATATGCCTGTGAGACCTGGACACGAAAACAGCTGAGAAACACATAAATGCTTTTGAATGTAAATGCTACAGAAGAGTTCTCCAAATATCATGGACACAAAAAAGAACAAATATATCCATACTACAAGAACTTAATATTGAAGAAGGCTGGCTAGGAAAGAGGATTTAACAAAGAAAACTTGGATATTTTGGACACATTAAACGTCATGATAATCTAGAGAAGACCGTCTTGGAAGGGTACATAATGGGAAAAAGAAAGATAGGAAGACCAAGGCGAAGATGGATGAAAAACATCGTTGATAATCTGCAAATGGATGCATCAGCAGCAGGACATCTTGCTCACATCCGAGAGGGCTACAGGAGAGCTGTTAGGGAGGCAAAGTTCCTCAAGGGACATTTAAATAAATGAATGAATAGTTCCTTAACTTAACCTGACTGAGCACCAAAGTCTTAAGCATTCCCGCTCTTCATTTTCCCGCAGTCTGTCCAACACAGCTTTAGCAATGTCAGCTTTGTTAAACAAGTCTATCTGTCACATCACTGTCATATACTCCCCGCATGCCCTGGACAATAAAGCCACGTTAGGCTTGTCACAGTTGACTGGCTTAAATGATGAATCCATTCTTTTCGAAAGCAATTTCTTCTCAATCTTACGACAATAAAACCCCAAGCACTTCTACTGTTCCAAGTCACTGAGCTATCTGTTTATATTACCGTGTCGGAAAACCCACAGTGATGCTGGATGAGTTGAAAACTAATGAAAAGAAAGATAAGAAAAAAGTTCAAACCCCAATCTTCTGAAGTACATCTGCTAACGAGAACAGTGCACCGTCATAACCTCTTCTGCAGATATGGCACATGTTGATGATAATCATTAGTGTGAGATTACTAACAGTCTGAACACTCAGGGAAAACCATCAGGTATGCCTTGTACACGTACCCGGTTTCAAGGAGTGGAAAGTCTCACTACAGGTTAGCTTACCTTTGATTTAAAATGTTTCACCATCTCAACCAGGATGTGTGAAGCTGCTACCTCGAAACTTCGATTACAACTACTCTGTTTCTCTGGTGTCCAACACTGAATCCGATTACAGCTCCTTCGTAAATGTTAAATTTCTACTGATTCCGACTCCATCCAAAATTGCCTCTGACTGTACGATTACGACTCTCAACTTCGATATCAGTCCTAAGACATCTTTGCTTTCTTTAAATAAAAAGAAAAACACTACATACAGATGGAGGCAATGCATGTAAGCTGCACTGCAACATCTTTGGTCATCCTAATATCAATATAAGATTAATTAAGATTTTATATGGTTATTATTTATTACGTTTTAGTTGTTCAATAGTTTGTTTCATTTTTACCATAAGTAGCGTGTGAAATTATAAACAAGGTAAAGATGGCGTATGTAAAGAAAGAGCTTATTGTAAGAAATGTTTAGTTCCAAACTTTTCCTCAGTCTCACCAATGTGAAGGTGTGCCGGTAGCTTTCACATACTGTAGCAGGTAGTCAACTACGTAGATAGCTGCAGCCTGTTGAGATTGTGGTTTGAGTGAACATCTGAAGTCTAGAGGGAAAGAGACACAGAGGAGAGAGAGAGAGAGGGGCAGAGAGAAGAGACAAAGAGGAGACAGAGGAGAGAGAGAAAAGAAAGACACAGAGGAGAGACAAAGAGGAGAGAGAGAGGCAGAGAGGAGAGACAAAGAGGAGAGAGAGAAGAGAGGACAGACAAAGGAGAGATAGAGAGGAAAGAAACAAAGGAGAGACAGAGAGGAGAGAGAGAGGGATGAGAGTATAGATAGAGATAGATAGATAGAGATAGATAGATAGATAGATAGATAGATAGATAGATAGATAGATAGATAGATAGATAGATGGATGGATGGATGGATGGGTGGGTGGATGGGTGGATGGGTGGGTGGGTAGATGCATGGTTAGTTAAAGAATAAGTGGATTTAGCAAACATTTAAAAATATGTAAATTATTGGTGAATTAAATTAACATATTAAGCATGGAGAAAGAGACTGAAAAAGAATGGAGAGAGAGAGAGAGAGAAAGAAGTAGGGGGAGAAAAAGAGAGAGACAGATCGGTGATTTGAATATAGCACACAAGTTCATAAAATATCTAAATATTCTGTTGTTGATTTTCTCTAGCATAGGAAGGGAGAGAGGGGGAGAGAGAGAGAGAGAGAGAGAGAGAGAGAGAGAGAAGGGGAAGGAGAGATACCACTGAATTCACAAGCAACAAGTTTAAACTATCTAGATTTCCCGCAGACAGAACAAACAGCGCCGGCACGTTGAGAATCAGGTAAACTTGATGTAGATCTTCTCAACAAAAACACCAACAGTAGGCATCTTCTTCATGTCTGAGCCTCAAGCGGCCAATCTGAAGCACAGCTTCACGATAACAAACAGCTGTAAAAGTACTAGCACGTACCAATAACGAAACAGGAAAAAAGCACAGCTCAGATGTACCAGTTGTGCTGAAAGTAACATTGGCTTATGTTTTTTTTCATTTGATGTTTAAACTCCCAGAGCTAATTAAAAACTCAAAGAATGTTTTATATATATATATATATATATATATATATATATATATATATATATATATATATATACTGAACTTTGGTCCAGGTTCTCTTTGTCCACGTTTAGTTTAAGCCTTTGAGAGGTGCGAATTAGCTGGTAAGCAACACAGAGTTTAAACCTAAGGTCAGAAAAAGATTTGTGGCAAACTCTGCTAACACAGTTACCGTTTGATGTAGTAATCGTTTATAACTGTTGTTTCGCACTGTGTTGTTCACAAGACACTGACGTGTCAGCCATGTTTGGTATGTGGGAGGAGTTTCGTGCAGGAAAAACGCTGCCCCATTTTGGCAATCAGCGATCCATAGCTGACATGCCAGAGTCTGGATTGGCGAAGCATGGTCGACCGAGACTCCCTATCCCACCTCTCCTTTGGTGTCCCTAGTAACATACCTGGTCTGGCTAACTGGGCGAGGATCGTCATATTGGTGGTGGAGTCTGATGGAGAAGTATTACACGCCTCCTGTTACTTTAGTTCCGCTCAGAAGCTGAAAAAAAATGTAGCCGTTGTAACCCACTCTCAATCCGACCACGATGTAGTCCTGCAACATCGTCACCCCATCAGCTGCAAAGAAGGTCAGCTCGCAGTTCCAGAGAAGAAGAAGAAGAAGAAGTGGTAGATTTTACCCAAAGGCCCTTACTAAGTTAACCCAAGGGCCTGTGTGATTTAATCTTTCACTGTTCATTGCATGTGTATGTGAATGAAAACTTAACTTTTACTAACCGTAGAGCTCTAGAACATAACACAGAATGTACACGTCCATGTTGGAGACAACTGTTTAATTGAAAGTTTTACGATAAAACGATTTTGTACAATGGGCTTATTGAGGAAATTTTATCTTCTTTTCACAGAAGCTGAAAGTGTCTGAAGAATTCCTTCACCTTTTGATGACCCGTTGCTGTACTTGCTGCCTCGCCTCCCGATGGTGAGTTATTCCTCTTGTTTCAAGTTTGTTACTGGAGTTCTGTCTTGTTCCTTGCAACTGTTTCTTCTATTCTGATAATCCGCATGGGAAAATATTCCCTGATCTTTCTTTTCTCTTAATTTTAAATATACTTGACAAAGTACTGAGATACAAAGTATCACACAAATAGTTTTGGGGTAGAAGTATATAAAGCTATACTTTGAAGAGGACATTGTTAAGAGAGGCCAAATTAACAGGCATAAAATCCTTTGATGAGGTTGAAAGTCTCGCCGAAGACAGGAAAAATTGGCGAACTACTTTGCGAGCCCTATGTGACGTTTAACGGCACGGGAAGGATATAAGATATATATAAGATATATAAAGCTAAATATATACGTAAATATATACAAAGTCACTGCAGCAAGGCTGGTATGGCCAAGTATTCTTACATCTTACATTTTTACATCTTACATTCTTCCCGTGCTGTTAAACGTCACTTAGGGCTCACCATTGTAATTCTCCACGGTTTTAGGTGAGCTCTTCAATCTCATCAACGGATCTTATGCCCACTAATTTAGCTTCTCTCAACAATGTTCTCTTTAGAGTTTCACGTGGTCGACTTCTATTTCTTTGTCCTGTTGCGTCCAGTTTAGTCGCTTGTTTTGAGATTATCTATTTCTTTTCATCACGTGGCAGATACATGCCAGTCTATCTCACTGATGAGACTGGTTGTTGTATGCCTGTCTTCCGTATCTCTGCGTTGATCTTGAATTCTTTCCATTGCGTACACAGTATTTTCCTTAGACATTTGTTTTTAAATGTGTCTAATCTGTTATTCATTTCATTAGTTGTTTTCCATCTTTTCGCGCACATAAATAAGGGTAGTTATTACATTTCAATTGAATAATCTTAACTTTGTTTCACGATATTTTCTCACGATTGTTACACGCCAATTCTACCTGCAATTCTAATTCTATTTTCTTTCATGGTGTCATTGGCGAACTACTTTGCGAGCCTTATGTGACGTTTAAAGGCACGGGAAGGATATAAGATATAAGAAATATTAGGATCATGTTAGTTTAGGCATTTTCTTCTTTTCCTATTTCTTTGCTCTGTATGTTTTGTATGAATAAGGCGTAAACACATGAGAACTGTTTTATTGTTCCCTTAAGAAAGAGGCTTTTCAGCATTTTTTATTGTCCTAACAGACATGAACTTTGTTATAGCCCTTGAACTCCTTATACAAAGTGCTGATACATCTTTATTATACATCATTATTATACATCATTTTGCGTGAAATTGGATGTAGTTTGATATTCTAAAAAGGGGGTGAAGACGCTGTCTGATGAGGCAATCAGCGACCCATAGCCGACCAAGACCCTGTCCCACCTCTCCGTGCTACCCCCAGTAACAGGCCTAGCCTTTGCTAACGGGGCAGGGATCGCCATAGTCCCCATGGTGGTGGAGTCTGCTAAAGAAGCATTGCACACCCCCTGCTTTTTAGCTGTACTCCGGGACTGAAAAAAGTAGCCGCCATAACCCGCTCCCACGCCGATACGATGCTGTGCCTCAACACCTCCACAGCATCGGCTGCAAAGAACACCAACTCGCAGTTACATGGAGTTCGTACAAGTCTAAAGCTTGAAATGACATTTTCGAATCTGTGTGACTGTAGGCTCACAAAATGTGAATAAAGTATGGAATAAAACTGTAACAAAAATGTTGACAGTACACTTTCACATAGAAGGGGAAAAACATAATTGAGCTCTGAAGAATAAACAAATTATTGTTTTATGAGAAAACATATAATCATTTTTGCTCATTATATTCAAATATGAAGTCAATCTGACCTGACAAAGAATAATGAAATAAGGTTTTTACATTATCAACACTCGGAGTAAAATCGATAGAGGAAAAAAACCCGTCCAATTGTGAAACTTGAATTCAAAACATAAGAGCATTTCAGTTTGACATAAATGACATTATAAAAATGGATAAAACAGAACACATCATTTATGCACTGAGTTCTACACGGAAAGTTCTTATAAATTATTCTATAATTATGTCAGATGGACATACTATCAGGTGACATTTCAAAATGTAATAGCGTTTATGTTAGAGAGATAATTTCTCCATTTCTGAAAGCATAATTGTCACAGTTTTAATACTTGCTTTTAATTCTCTTTTACTAATCGGATAACATAGTTTGCATTCTTACTGATTATCTGTGATTTCAGGACCTATTTGCATGGCCAGAAAAAAAAACCATAGGCTTTGTTGTGACAGGCACATTATCATATAATTATCTCTATAATTCCCAACTCTCCAACAAGTTCTTCAGTAAAAGATAGTCTTTGCTATTCTGTTATGTCTGGGTTCTTGTTCATCTTTTCTTGAAATAAAATATATGCATTTACCCAAGCAGTGTCTGAAGAAAACGAAAATTTAAAAAAATTCCCAACATTTATTTGTCTTTCTTACAGCATTATACATGTTTATCACTTGACCACTTGTGTGCACCCCACCCATATGCTGATAATCCCTGAAAGTTTTGGCTGTCTAAAAAAATATATCCCTAAATTTATATTAGTTCTTCCGCTAACTAAACAATGTCCACCAGTTTTGTGAATCGTTGACATCAAAGCTACAGTCTCGTTATCCCAGCACGGCACTGTGAGAACTTCATTATTCCTTACCTACCTCATGTCCCCTCTAGCAGAATTCTTCCTTTCAGAAAACATGAGTAAATGTCGCATTTTTGACATCTAGCACCTGTCATTTCTTTTCCTGGCCTGATGACAGAGTTGTCATAGGGGGCGTGGCATTCCACCATCCTTATCGTAACTGAAAGTTTTGAAATGAAATAAAATATTCATAATAAATCTAATTTGAATGCAGAGATTACTTAGAGAATACGTAACATACGAGTGTATAGCTATTTCAGAGCAAAGAGCATACAAGTACTGCCAGAAATGTAGGTACAAGTTAACAACAAATTGATACTGCTGATAGACATTGTAGAAACTCGTTCAACTTTCTCACCTTGCAACTGAGTAAGATCCTACATTCACTATCAATAACTGACTCGCTCACAGTTACTAAACTATGCATTCTGTACCTTAATTTATGGTAAATAACACCTTATGTTACTGTTAAAACAGTCTACAGTTATTAATTATTAAAAACAAAGTAGTCTACAGTTATTAGTTATTATAAACAAAGTCCCAGTTCTATCCATTCTCACTAACTCAGAAGTAAACATATTTTGGCTCATGTGTCGTATTTGTTGGCCTAATATTTTCTTCATCAAAAGCAGTGGCTGTCAAAGATGACTTCTCATGTTTCCACTCCTCTTCATCACTTGAATTCAGATCATTCTCAGGCTTTTAATCTGAATTTGATGACATATTAGTGAAATATAAAGTAGACAGTCGTACTTTGAACTGACCGTAAGCAATCAACGATGGCAGCTGTTTCCTCTTTTGTTTAAGTTTTTCGATGTCTAATTTTTAACTGCAAAATCTTATAAAATATCATTTTTTTTCTGCATGGAAAGTGATATTGAGGTATTTGATAAATAAAAGTGTTTAGAACATTAAAAGTTAAAAATATTATTAATTTTATATCACCACAGCCATCGGACATGAATGTCCGAAATTCGGTGTTTGTGTTTTTTAAGATTTAACAAATAAAGCTGTTCCTATCTTTTTATATCTTTTTTAATAGTCCAATATTTAATAAAGATAGGACAAGTATCCCCTGTTTTTCAAATTTTCGCTTTATTCATATTCATATTTGTATTATACGTGGGGGCAGGCAAATTCTCTGCGTATATATATGTGATGTATGTGAAATGGCAAGTTAGCTCCTATGTTGTATTAAGGGAATGTGGCCAGTTCTAAATTAATGATGCAGATGTGTTACAAGAGTTAAATGAAGACAAGAGATTAGTAGAGATGTTGAATAGTTAAGCGTCACTTGGAATGCGGCTTGTGAGTGTTCCATGCTGATGTGTCAGGGCGTGCTTGTGGGTATTCCATGCTGATATGTCAGGGTATGCTTGTGATTGTTCCATGCTGATATGTCAGGGTATGCTTGTGGTTGTTCCATGCTGATGTGTCAGGGCGTGCTTGTGGTTGTTCCATGCTGATGTGTCAGGGCATGCTTGTGATTGTTCCATGCTGATATGTCAGGGCTTGCTTGTGGTTGTTTCGTGCTGATGTGTCAGGGCGTGCTTGTGATTGTTCCATGCTGATGTGTCAGGGCCTGCTTGTGGTAGTTCCATGCTGATATGTCAGGGCGTGCTTGTGATTGTTCCATGCTGATATGTCAGGACGTGCTTGTGGTTGTTCCATGCTGATGTGTCAGGGCATGCTTGTGATTGTTCCATGCTGATGTGTCAGGGCGTGCTTGTGGTTGTTTCGTGCTGATGTGTCAGGGCATGCTTGTGGTTATTTCATGCTGATGTGTCAGGGCCTGCTTGTGGTAGTTCCATGCTGATATGTCAGGGCGTGCTTGTGGTAGTTCCACGCTGATGTGTCAGGGCATGCTCATCTTTCTCATGCCTGGTGTTTACTTGCTATGGAGAGACCTATTGTGTGTGGGTGTTTATATGTTATCTGGTGTAAATGTGTGTGGGTGTTTATATGTTATCTGGTGTAAATGTGTGTGGGTGTTTATATGTTATCTGGTGTAAATGTGTGTGGGTGTTTATATGTTATCTGGTGTAAATGTGTGTGGGTGTTTATATGTTGTCTGGTGTAAATGTGTGTGGGTGTTTATATGTTATCTGGTGTAAATGTGTGTGGGTGTTTATATGTTATCTGGTGTAAATGTGTGTGGGTGTTTATATGTTATCTGGTGTAAATGTGTGTGGGTGTTTATATGTTATCTGGTGTAAATGTGTGTGGGTATTTATATGTTATCTGGTGTAAATGTGTGTGGGTATTTATATGTTATCTGGTGTAAATGTGTGTGGGTATTTATATGTTATCTGGTGTAAATGTGTGTGGGTGTTTATATGTTATCTGGTGTAAATGTGTGTGGGTGTTTATATGTTATCTGGTGTAAATGTGTGTGGGTGTTTATATATTATCTGGTGTAAATGTGTGTGGGTGTTTATATGTTATCTGGTGTAAATGTGTGTGGGTGTTTATATGTTATCTGGTGTAAATGTGTGTGGGTGTTTATATGTTATCTGGTGTAAACGTGTGTGGGTGTTTATATGTTATCTGGTGTAAATGTGTGTGGGTGTTTATATGTTATCTGGTGTAAACGTGTGTGGGTGTTTATATGTTATCTGGTGTAAACGTGTGTGGGTGTTTATATGTTATCTGGTGTAAACGTGTGTGGGTGTTTATATGTTATCTGGTGTAAATGTGTGTGGGCGTCTGGTGTTGTCAAGAAACCAACCCTTTATTTTTTCCTGGATCAAATCTATGCCTTCTGAGTACTTACTGATTGTTGGAGGAGCTAGAGAATGACTGAGATGACAAGTTCATTTTCCAGCCACAAAGGTTATTTATATGGACCCCAGCTGACAGAGGAGAAGAACCTTGGTATGATCGTCAGGAGAGGCTCGGTAATAGAGAATTTGTCCCAGGCACAGCTGTGCATTACTGGGCACCATCTCGTTACATTAGGCTGGCGATGTAAGCCACGAGCACCACAGAGATCTCCAGTGACGGCCATTTAACGGCGATAAAGAATGACTAAAGTTAGAAGATGACGAAGTGATATGGGTGAGGGGGGGGGGGTGGGGGTGAAAAGCGAGATGAGGGAGAGAAGTAATAAGTGGAGAAGTTAAAAAAAGGAGATAAAGTAAATAAGAATTAACAAGAAGAAATAAGAAGTAATAAGTAACAATCACAACTCATCTCAGTGAAACCCAAGTCAAAACTTAATTAACACATATTTTACACTCGGGTTGTTACTGTGGGCAAGGACGGAAAGGCGGAACAGGGACTTGGTAGGCTGTGGTTCGTCAACCCTGACACCAGCATATCAGTTATGGCTCACTGACTGCCAAATGGGGCAACGTCTATCTCCCCTCAGAAGAGATTACAGGAAAGAAAATGAAAGAATTTCACAAATGCTTTCATCTCTATCCCCCTCCCCCCCCCCCCCAACCCCCAAAGTACATACGTCTTGCGCCTCCCCCATACTTTTTTTTTGGCTTATCCCTGTCCCATTTCTTACTTGTACCAAAGCACCCTACACACATTGTATAACTTGCTGCTTTATTGCTTTATTTGACTATAAATTTGTCACTGTTTTGTGTGTAAAGTTTTTACTGTAAGACAAAAACGACCCTTAAGAGTGCTGTCGTTACAATAGGAGTCGCAGTCAGATATTAGTACTAGTACCAGTAGTAGTAGTAGCAATAGTAGTAGTAGTAGTAGTAGTAGTAGTAGTAGTAGTAGCAGCAATAAAAGTAGTAGTAGTAGTAACAGCAGTAGAAGCAGTAGTAGTAGTAGCAGCAGCAGTAGCAGCAGTAGAAGTAGTAGTAGTAATAATAATAATAATAATAGTAGTAGTAGTAGTAGTAGTAGTAGTAGTAGTAGTAGTAGTAGTAGTAGTAGTAGTAGTAGTAGCACAGCGGTAGAAGTAGTAGTAGTAGTAGCAGCAATAGAAGTATTTGTAGTAGAAGCAGCAGCAGCATAGCAATAGTAGTAGTAGTAATAGTAGTGTAGTAGTAGTAGTAGTAATAGTAGCAGTAGTAGTAGTAGTAGTAGTAGTAGTAGTAGTAGTAGTAGTAGTAGTAGCAGGAGTAGTAGTAGTAATAGTAACAGTAGCAGCAGCAAAAACAGTAGTTTTATCGTAGAAAAAAAAGCAAAAAACAAAATGGCGAGAGCTTCTCTTGTTAAGTAAATCTCAACTCAGCAGAATATTAATAGACAGAAACACATTTTAACAGAAATAATCATCTAAATATAACTCCAGAGCGACCTTGTATGTTCCTGCAGTTGCTGTGTGTAGTAACATCGTCAAACGTAGCGCGGGTGACTTCGTTTTTGTATGAGATGTATAACACTTGTATCACTACGCGGGAACTTTTTTGTACATGGAGCATGCTGGCATTCCATTGTTCTCAGGATAGTTCCGGTTATTTAGTGCGGATGTAGTAATTTAGAATTGCGAATTATATTGCCGATATTGTTGACAGGTGGTGTTCTATTTTTATTTTTAAGATGGTTTAACCATATTAAGCAGTGGTTACAGGAAAACCTTGTTATGCAAGTCTTTCACGCTACGTTCAATATGTACCTTACTTTAAAAAAAAAATGTTTGTGATTTATATGTGTAGATTTCGGCGGGAATATGTGACAAACATTGCAGTTAAACTCTGTGTTTATGACATACAATTCGTGATTTGCGACTAATATAAATGATATTTAGTGTTGTATGTGATGTTTTAAGTGTGTGATTTATGATCAGAGAAAATGTTTCCCCCTCTGTACAAAAATGATTTAGTGTTATAAATGTGGGCCATGAAAAGTTATTCATCATATCATACAGGACCAGTATTTAAATCATGAAGAAAACTGTGTTGTGCAATTGAATCTGAAATGCACAGAAAACGAGTATTACTGTGTGTAAGTTTTCTGTATAATTTTGAAATTGTTGGCGCCTTATGGCTCCGTATAAAATTGTCCGATTGTTTCGTATCTGTTTCATGCTATACCTCCTGTTGTAACAGGCTCACTTCGGGCACATATATGGGAATAAGAATCTCATTTAATCGTCGAATGTGATTTTGGATCGGGTAAATGTTGATTGTTTGTGGAAAATGCCAAGCCAATGTTCCTTCTAAGCTGCGCGCCACAGAAAGATCATACTATGCACGAAATTTTATATGTTGGGCAAAACATAATTACATCTTCTTCAGCTTTCCGAGCCATTAAGGCTCTTTTCTGCAGATAAAGTTCGCATCCATTCCTCTCTATTCCTAATCTTCTATCTTCAGTTGGTGACACCAATTTCTTTTATATCCCCTTCTATGTTGTCTTTCCATCTCTGCCTTGGTCTACCCCTTGGTCCTGTTTCCCTCATCTCTTGTGCGTACATCATTTTCGTTTGTTTGCTCTCTTCCATTCTTTCTACACGGCCCAACCAGAGTAGTCTTTTTAGTTTCAATCCATTTATAATTCGTTGGGATTTAAGTAAACTGTTCAGTTCTTTTTATTTCTAACTCTCCATTCTCCACTGTTGGTATCCTTTATATAAGGCCCCAAAGATTCTTCTTAGGATCTTGTTCTCAAAGATCTGCAGGTGTTCGTATTTTTTTGTTGTACTCCACCTTTTTTATAAATACATGACGGCTTGTGTTACTATTGTTTTGTAGATTGTTATTTTGGTGTTTTGGGACAGGATTTTGAATTTTAACAGATGTTACAAGGCAAAGTATATTTTATTCCCTATCTGTACTTTGCTTTTAATTTCCTCTCATACTGTGTTGTTTCTGTTGAGGGTTGTGCCTAGATATTTGTATGTTTCTGCTTTCATAATGATCATATCTCCAACATTTATATAATCTGGATCATTCTGCCTCTGGTCTTTTGATATCTTCATATACTCTGTTTTTATCTTGGTCAACGGTCAAGCCCACTTATAGTGCAACATCTCTCAGGTATATGCAGGTATTGGTGACTTCTTGCATAGTGTCCCCCACCAGGTCGATGTCATCAGCGTATCCCAGTATTTTAGCTTGTTCTTCTGTACTGCTTTCTCCCTTCAGTTTTCTGATGACCTTTTCTAGTACTAGGTTGAATAGTAATGGAGATAATTCGTTGCCTTGTTTTAAACCAGTTCTTATAGAGAGGGGTTCTGATTTTCTTCCTTTATATATTGCTATATTTTGTGCACCCTCCATACAAATTCTTAGTCAAATTGATTAATTTATTAATTCTTTCATAATTTTCCAAAAGCTGTAATAAGCTCTCTTGAAGTCAATGAAGATATTGTGTTTTTTTTTTCCATATTCCCAGTACTTTTCTGCTCTTTGACGTAGATAAAATATTTGGTCTTCCTAAAACCTGCTTGATAGTCTCCCAGTATATCCTCGCTGTATGGTTTTAATATGTTTAAAAGTATAATAGACAGCATTTTGTAGCTTGTTTGTAGCAAGGATTTTCCTCAGTAGTTTTCACACTTGCTCTTATCGCCTTTTTTTTAACACTGGGATCAGTAATGATTCTCTCCATTCACTAGGCAGTTTTTCTTCTCTCCATATTTGTTGTATTAGTGCACATATCTGTTCATGTAGATTTAAATCTCCTTCCTTAATCAGTTCTGCAACAAACAATACCAATACCACCTGAACCAGTTGCTTTGTTGCTTCGTAAACACATGATACTGTAGATGACTTCTTCTAAGTCTGGTTCCTCTATTTCAGGTTCACAAGTCTGTATTTCTTTGGATGGTAATGTATTTGTGGGCTCTTCACAGTTTAGTAGTTTTTCAAAATATTCTTTCCGTCGGATACAGATTTTCTCTTCATTATTTATCATGTTTCCATTATCATCCTTCAAGCTCTGCAGAGGTTGTTTTACTGTTCGCAGTTCTATCTAGAAATCCCTTCTTTCTTATTTTGATGGCATGTCTGCATCTCACTTACCATGTCTTTCATATATCGTTGTCTTTGTTGGCGAATAACCTTTTGAGTTTCTTTGCACTATGTGTGATACTTCTCCTCATTTGTTCTGTTGTTCGTGTCATTCAGCCACATCTGTCTCGCCGTTCTTTTCTTTATGCCCGCCTCTCTGGAGATTTCATCAAACCAGTTCTTTCTTTTATTTGTGGTCTTGACTCACAGGCATATGATTTTTATAACTTCCTTTTTTATGTTATTACTTTATTTTATAACTTAATTTATTTGTTTTTATTCTTTTTCTTGAGTTTATTAGTTACTTTATTGGTTTTATTACTTTATATTATTGCTCTTTTACTTTTACTGATTTTATTTAGTTTAATAACGTTATTACCGTAAGGGATTAATTAACTTTATTGACTTGGCTTAATTAACTCTCTGGCACCATTCCTTTCTTTTCCTTCGCTCCAAGAACTCTTCAGTCCATCTCTTAAAAAAAAAAACCATCAGATTCTTTCCTTTCAGTCATCTTTCTTATACATACTACCTGTCTGTGTCAAAATGTGACTTTGATATAGATTCGTAATGAAGCAGTTGCGACATTTAATATGTCATTGTAGTTAATTTGTTGATATATTCGTGTGTGTGCGTATGTATATATACGTATATGGAGAAAGAGAGCAAATCCGTTATTCTGGCTACACATTAAACATATCTATACACATTAATTCACTCATGTAAACGTTTCCTGTATTCTGTCTCATCATTATGTTTTTTTTTTAAACATGGCTTGTCCTGCCTGTATCAAATCCAGCCAAATCTTATCTACCTGCTCTGTTGTGTGTCCATTGTTGAAGTTAAAGTGCAAGACTTAACATTAAAACTCTGGCTTGGCGAGCTTTGCGTATACAGTCTCCTGTAAACTTCCCCCCCCCCCCCTTCCCTCATCTTTTTCTAAGCATGTCATGGGCTGATGATTACTTTTTCGCGGATGTGGGCGCCCCCCCCCCCCCAACCTTCTTAATGGATGCTTTTGTGCAAATTAATGAAAGGCCTCGTTTCTTAAACATGGCTCGTGATGAATGATCCATGCTGGCATTCTTGTTTAAGGCGCTTGCCATAAGGGCTGTGACAGTTTAGAAGTGATGTTAATGAAGCTGCTTTTTATATATTTATGTCTTGTCTATGAAAGAGAGAGAGAGAGCGAGAGAGAGAGGGGGGGGAAGGGATTAGATGTGGAGAGGGAACTGAACAGAAATTACAGGAAATATCCTGAAAGAAAAGGGAGACAACTAGGAAATAATTGAAACTTGAAGGAAGATAATTTTGTCAGAATCAGAGAACAGGTACAGCTAACTCTCCCTCTTTTTAGTTCAGTTCTCAGGGAACCTTATTTAAGTTCATTAATCTTCTATTTTTATGATATTTATAATAAAATATAAACATTTTGTTTCTTATATCTTAATACATATTTTTACATCAGTTTTAAAAATGATATTTAGTCTCATGTAAATTGGAGACGATATAAGTGAGGTAAGTAATAATAATTCTGCTCGTTGGTGAACGGTGTTTTGCTTAGAATAACATGATTGGTTCCTTAGGTTAACCTTGACTGGCATCCATGCACATTGAATGCCGGGGGTATGGTCCACATCTCGTTACGGGTGGACCCGGTTTGCAGTACCACCGGGTCACGGCCTGTTGCTTTCGTCGTCTTAAAAAAAAAAAGAAAAAAACCTTGACTAGAAGATAGGCTACACTTTTCTCTATTTCTAAGTTCTCCTTGTAAAGAGGCTAAACTTTTCTCTATTTCTTAGTTCTCATGATAGATAGGCTACACTTTTCTCTGTTTCTTATTTCTCATGATAGATAGGCTACACTTTTATCTGTTTCTTAGTTCTCTTGCTAGATAGGCTACACTTTTAGCTTTTTCTTAGTTCTCGTGGTAGATAGACTACACTTCTATCTATTTCTTAGTTCTCTTGCTAGATAGGCTACACTTTTATCTATTTCTTAGTTCTCACGGTAAAGAGGCTACACTTTTCTCTGTTTCTTAGTTCTCACGTTAAAGAGGCTACACTTTTCTCTATTTCTTAGTTCTCACGGTAAAGATGCTACACTTTTCTCTATTTCTTAGTTCTCTTCCGTAGTACTGCACACTCCACTCAAGGACTGAAAAAAAAGGCCAAGGTAGCTCCCTCGACACGATGCAGTGCTTCATCATCTTCACCGCATCGGCTACAAAGAGCACCAGTTCGCAGATCCAGGGAAATAGATTGGGAAGAATAACAGGAAGAAGATGCAGGCAGGCAACAAATGCAGATCCAGGGAAATAGATTGGGAAGAATAAGATGCAGGCAGGCAACAAATGCAGAGCCAGCATCGACATTTTTTTTTTTTTTGGACGAGGTTTTGCCTTTCCATTGTGACCCCTATTCACTCTCCCAGAGTACTGTCTGTTTTCAGGGGCATCACTGGAAGATAGAATAGGGTCTTCAACATCTGCTGTCCGTCAACCCTGACACATTCAGTCAGCCATGAGTCGTTGACAGCTACTTCCTTCATCTTGGGCGGTTCTGATGATAATGAAGATGTTTCTGTTTACAGAAAATAATTTAAATGAAACGTTGACGACAGCAGAAGTTTAGAGTCAAGAACCTTTCATTTATCTCCCAGTCTGTCTGAATTTCTATATTTAAGCTCATCCATCCTGTTTGAAACTATATAACTGTTGCCCTGATTAGTCATGTCAGTAAAATTCTGTTAAAAATCATAATGGCTAGACTTCGTAAGAAAATAGAAGAAGTCAATATGGTCCAAGCTGGTTTCAGGCAAGGAAGACGATCAAGAGATCATATATTCAATATAAGATTAATAATGGAGAAATGCAGAGAGTTTAATGTGAATCTATATTTATCCTTTATAGACTACTCAAAGGCATTTGACTGTGTACAACATCAAAAAACTGTGGGAAATAATGGAAAAAAATGAGATTTCCAACATATTTGATACAATTAACATCACTGCTGTATCTAGACCAACAAGCAGCAGTAAGAATAAATGGTGAAACAACTCGGTGTGACATAAAATAAGGGGTCCGTCAGGGGTGCATATTGTCGCCTTACTTATTTTAACTTGTATGCTGAAAATATAATGAGGAATGTTAGAGAAGATGTAGACAAAGAATATTAGGATGCCATAACAATTGGAGGTTTATTCCGTAAGAATAGCGAAGAGCAAAACCTGTATCTTAATGCGAATAAAACTAAATTGATGACAACTGACAAAACAAATAAGGCAGCTTAAATACATATTAATGAGGAAAATTTGGAAGAAGTGCAGAGTTTTGAATATATTGGATCACTACTAACTAATAATGGAGCCACAATGAGGGAAATTAAAAGGAGGACATCTATTGCTCTTCTGAAAGTAAAACAAATAAAGAATCTGTGGAGAGGAGCAGACAGAACTACAAAAATAAGATTTTTAAGGGCATGCATCTTTCTC
>CM019718.1:49103844-49147852 GCA_009760885.1 Achatina immaculata
GGAGTTATAAGATATCGAAAGTGATGGAGTTATAAGATATCCACACTGACAGAATTATAAGACATCCAAAATGATGAAATTATAAGATATCCAAAGTTGGTTTATCGTTTATTGTAGAACTTCCGTTGTAGAACTACTGTTCATCATGAATGAAATATTTACTAATGATTTATTTTACTGTTTAAATCTCATAACTTTGTCTGTCCGTTAGATCTATTGGACTATTTCCCTAATATTTCTCTTATATTTGTCTAATATTTGTCTAATGTATCTCTTATATTTCTCTTATATTTCTCTAATATTTCTCTTATATTTCTCTTGAATATTCAAAACTCCACTGTCGGCTTGCTGGGTCCGTCGCAGTTGACCTGTGCCACTCAGAGATAGATATATTTACTGCCACGCCCTTTTTTTTAAAATTTGGACCAATCCAGAACGGACAACGTTACACTGACAATTGTGGCGTTTAATGTAGCCACAGAAGAATAGGCCGGAGCGAAGCACTCGCCTACAACGATCATTTGTTGTTGTCAGTTCGTAGGAAACTTTGAGCTTTGTAGAGGGCGGAACACCTACACAATTCCCTAGATTGTCGGAGATAATTGGAGCCTCCCCCCCCCCCCGCCCCCGAGACAAGTGTTTCAGTCCTATTAAACTCCTGACACTGTAATTGTGAGTTGCCCCTCATGGGTCATGACTCCTAGCGGTCTGTAAATTTGTTTTTTTTTTCTTTAAATTTTGTCCCGTTCTGGAATTGAACCACGGTCTTCCTTCTTAGCCACTCTGCCACGGGGAATCGGTATTACATGTGACAATTGAAATCATTTAAGTTTATTTAGGTCATTATTATTATTATTATTATTATTATTATTAATCAAGCAGGTGCAGAAATTTAGTTTTTGGTTTAGAGAATGGCTTTATAAATCATAACAAAAATTAGATCAATTCAGGAACCCACATTAAAGTATAAGACAGAAAACGCCTCTGTGCTTATTGATGACGTTAGTTTTATTTCAAGTCCAAGGGGGAGATAATGATACGTTGAACGTGATTCGATGAGATTGTTATCTTGTATTGCGTGTAGCCGACGAGAAGGAGAGACATTTTGTGAAGTTTGTTTTGTGTCTGTCAAAACACATGTACTGTTCGCTGAAACCGTAACTATTCAGTTATTATCTTTGTTAAGTTTTGAGAAGTAGAACGCCGTATTGTTACATCAATCATACGTAAGTTAGATGTTGAATATACCGCTATATTTCAAACATTTTAATGTACCTTCTTGTTGAAAATAGATTTGGCAATAATGCATAACTTGGCTTTAGCTGTATAGACTTAGAGAACTATAGTATTTTTTGGCTTTTGTTTAATGGCGCATAATGAGCAAGAGTGAGGGAAAAAAAGGCGAAGGACAGGGGCGTGTGGGAATCTCATGAGGAAACCCTATCTGCCTCACACACTTAAAGGTCAAAGAGAAGAGCATGAATGAATGAATGAATGAATGATCTTTATTTTTAAAGGGTAAATAATTGGGCACGCAGGCCCGTCTCACATTCTACCCTTCATCACTCCGTCTTTCATTCTTCCCACACACTCGATTAGTATACAAATTACATTAGGGAAAAAAACATATCAAAAGAGTGTAAGATTAAACTAGAGAGAGAGAGAGAGAGAGAGAGAGAGAGAGAGAGAGAGAGAGAGAGAGAGAGAGAGTGAGCGAGAGAGAGAGAGAGATAATGAGTTACATTCCTTGGAGGCACTTTTTTTGTTCACGTGACGTGTCCTTTCAAGAACGTTGTCCCTCTCACAGCCTCTTTGAGTGCAACACGGTCCTGCGCCAAGTTGACCAGCGTCTCGCAGTGACACTTTCAGACTTTCCCTGATGCCCCGAGTCCACCTGTGGCGAGGTCGTCCCTTTAATGTTGTTGCCGGGCACTTATGCCCTCTACTATGAACCTCTCCAAGCTTTTGTGTCTCTTGATGTGGCCGAAGTTGGTGTTGACAAGTCACAGAAGGGAAGATAATGTATTTTAGTGCTCACTTTCCTGGACACGAGATGCTGGCGTAACTGTCTTTTCTTTCCCTGGTTCCAGGAAGTGTCCGGGACCTATATTTAGAGCTGGACTGACTAGTATCCCCTAGGAGGAATCGAATTACTCACGTTCTGCATGACAGGCGAGCCCATTAACCATTTAACTGCTCAATCTCCTGTTTTATAATATTAATAATAAACATAATAAACTGAAGTCATATTGGAGGGATAACATTAGAAAAATAACAAGCGGATGATAATTCTATTGAACAATGATATACAATAGGATTACAATGATACAGAAAAAAAAAGATGACAATGGTATAAAAGTGGGTGACTACAGTGCTAGAATAGAGTGACAGAGATGTAAATGAGTGAACAGAATCAAGAGATGGAGCAGGGACTTCTTGCCCGAACTTTTCCTCCAAGCAAGTGACGGTTCCGTCACGTCACCCTCTTTGGTCACACTTCTCCCACTACAAGGTCGGCACGACACAAGGCTTCATAACGCCAGCAGAGTCAAGAAACAGGTGCGGAAGATTCAATCCACATCAAAAGTTAACAAGTATTTTAAAAACTTGAACAGAGAAAATGAAAAAGATTGTTTTAAAAAAACATCATTTGTTTCGTTTACCAGCAGTTTAAGCCATACTTTTTATAGCTCAGAATGCCAAAAATTCTGCTCCAGATCTAATGAAACAAAGTTTCGTTCATAAACTGAGTTGACCAAGCCATTTTATAGCTTAACTGGAAGACCTAACCAATAGTTTGAGCATTAACAAAATTAGCCAAGTATTTTCGGTATTAGTCTTGAAACTTGAAACTTTTGTATCAGATTAAGTATCGAAGTGAATGTCTGCAAATTTAGCCAGCGTCAACATCATCATGTGCCTTGCCTGGAGGCATTGGCGACCATCTCTCTCCACAGTTTCCCGATCTTTCATGCTATTCATCACTTCTGTTGTTGTGTCTCTCCCACGCCATTTTGCTAAGCCATCTAAGATTTTCTCTCTTGGTCTACATCTCCCTTTCCTGCCTCCAAATGTCCCTGTTATCACGATATTTTCTACCCCTCCTTTTCCCATTATGTGGCCAAAAAATCTTGACTGTCTCCCCCCCCCCCCCCCCCCCCCCCCCCCACCCGGTAATGTGTTTATTAGTGTTTGTTTATCACTGGCTTTCCTTAAGCATTCCTCATTTGTTATTTCGGCTGTCCAAAAGGAAGCACATTTCAGTTGTTTGTAATGCTCTTGTTGTCTTGTCTTGTCCTTCCTCACTTACTGCTAGGTGTAGAGGTGAAGTGCAGTTGTCTCCCAATGGCTCGCCTGTTGGCTTCGTACATTGAGATGTTCAGAGACTCTGCTACACCCTCGGTCCATCGTTTGCATGGGCGGCCCCTTCCTCTGCCTTTGTGTGGTCTATAAAACATTGCTCTCTGTGGTACACGTTCTGTTGGTAGTCGTGATACATGACCGAACCATTTTATTTGCTGTTTTTGAATATGGTTCAGAACAGGTTCGGCTCCTACTTTATTTCTAATGACATCATTTCTGATTCTGTCCGCTCTTGATCTTCCAAGAATTCTTCTCAAGAATCTCATTTCAGTTGTAATTTTTCTTTAGTCTTTTGCTGTCAGCGTCCATGCCTGGCACTGGTAGCACAAATTTGGTATGAAGATTGCCTTACATGCTCTTGTTGTTGTTTTTGTTAATGATCATGATTCGCTTCCTATTAGTAATACTGGCTCAATGTAGCATTCAAAGACGCTTTTCCTAGTATCTATTGGCAAAAATGGACAGCACAAAATAGTTTTCATTTTCTGAAATGCTTCCTTTGCTGTTTCTGACCTCTGTGATACACCTATCATCTGATATTATCCTTGTATCAAGATACTTGAATTTGTGCTATAATACCCAGTTTACTGGAGTTAAATTTAACAGAACACCAGTGTTTTAACTTTTAACTCCTGTAAAATTCACTTATTCATTTAACTGTGCATTAAGTGAAGAAGCCGCGAGATAAACCAGCAATATTTATCCTTTAACAGAAAAGCTGGACCTAAAAAATATTTCATAATTGAAATTTGTTATTGTCAGCGGGTTCTGAGTGGATTTCTCATTTCGCTGTTTTTTTTTTTTCCTAAATTTGTTTTTCGCTAGTTTACCGTGTTTCTTTGTTCCACATGCAGTGTCAGAGTTCAAGCAAATTTTTCTCAGATGTGTACACGTTCACAGTTACAGGTGAACGCGATAGACAAAACATAAATGGGTGAAAGAATTCACGGAACAGGGGGAAAGTGTTAAAAATAGTTTATCTCAATTCTAAACAATGCGGGATTCGTTAAAATACCAAAAAGTGGCGATATGGTTCCTTTGAGAATTGTCACACTCAGGATTGTATGTGGTCATATTCTATTTATGAAGAGGATAAAATGTCGTATGCTGGGATTAAGGAGTTGCTGAAGAGGGCATATTTTGTGTCTTTATTTGTCGCAAGACGGCGTAAGAAAGAGCGGTGTGAATGAGTATACGCCATCACTCGATCACATCTTGTGGGCTTCTCTGATGTATTTCGCTGTAGTGGCACAGGCCTGCGACCAGGACAAAGAAGGTGAAGGAAATGGTCCCGAACATGGTCCACAGAAGTCCACACAGGTACGGAAATGAAATCTGTAATTTTGTTTCGTTTATGAAGAACAACATAAAATGTATGATTTTGCCTCGTTTTGGATGCCAATCTCATAAATGTTTTATTTATAACTTAGATTGAAACGCAGTTTTATGATTGTAATATATTGTTCATCGTAACGAAAGTTACAAAGATTGTAGGCACACTGCAGCCGGTGCCATGTCGATTCTTACTGCTAGTGTTCAAGTCTTTCTTGCAGAGTCTCAAGCTAAGCCACTACCCTCCAGTCGCGAGTCAAGTCAGTCCCTGCTCATCATCTCTCCAGTCGAGTCTAAGTCGAGCCTTCAAAGACGACTCGAAAAGTCGACTGATCAGGCCTACAGTTCTAATAATATAAAACGTAATTAATATTTGTGTTTATTTATAGCTCTGTCCGGTGTATAGACGAAGCAACGCACATTCAAAATGCGTCATCGAAACATGTGTTCTTTCAAATATATCTTTGTGGTAAATCATTGCCGTCGGTGGGCTGATATCTCAAGTCGTGCCGTCGGTGGGCTATCTCAAGTCGTGCCGTCGGTGGGCTGATATCTCAAGTCGTGCGTCGGTGGGCTGATATCTCAAGTCGCAAGTCAAGTCGACTCCGAAGCTTTATTCTTAATCTCTCGAGTCAGGCCCAAGTCGAACTTTTAAACCTACTCTACATAGTGTTGTGTGCCCAGATATGATAGTCCTCTTCTTCTTCTTCGGCGTTCGCGCGCATGATTGCTTAGAATCTGGAGCCGTGTAAACTGGATGAAGTCCACAGCTTCCTCCATGTTTTAGTATCAGACCCTTCATATCCACGTCAGAGTCAGATTTCTTCTCTCGTTGCTGATCTCATAGAGCGCATCGTTCTGAAATCTTCCCTTGTCTTGGCTTCTTCCTCTAGTACTTTTCGGTGTTGAGGGGACTCCTTGATAGGGCTGAGTGGTTTGCTTCATATAATTGGATATTTAAGGTCATCTGTAATTTTCTTATAGCACCTCTTACGTGGGTCCACCCAGCCTCTAAAAAATGGGTACCAGAGAAATCTGGGAAGGTAAATGCGGCCAGACGTGATACTGACCACATCGTGTGCCAAAGGTCGTGAAAATATAGGGCCCTAACACCATATCCCCAATATGCCTTAATGGCATGGAAACCTGGGATTTTACCTTGTTACCTCTTGTGTGAGTGGCCTGTCTTTCCCACAATTCTTAGCGTGAATGTTTGTCTGTGGTATTACTGTCTGGCGTTGGCCGTGTAACGTGTCCAGCCCAGGTGTCTTGTTGTTTCTGGATGTAATGTAATACTGGACGCCTGGCCCTAATGGTGACATTTCTGATTTGGTCTCTTCTTGTTACATTTAGTATTCTCCTCGAACATTACGTGTCTATTCTGAAAAATAAACTAAATTCTTATTAAAGAATGTGTTTTGCTTACAATGTCTTAATTTCTCCAGAAACTGACGTACAATAGTTAGTTCTAAATATAAATAGGACGGTCTGGTAGCTAGCCAATCAGTGTCGAAATTTGGCAAGACAACCTTACCTGTTCTCGTATATAAACACAGACAGGCCGTGAATTTATACACAACAAAAGGGAATTAAGTTTACAAAAGCAAAATTATGTTTACGTTATCTCCCCTCTTCTGTTGTTTCCGTTTGGTTCTGTGATTTGAAAATCTGGCCTC
Organism: Achatina immaculata; assembly: GCA_009760885.1. Classification (NCBI taxonomy): domain Eukaryota; kingdom Metazoa; phylum Mollusca; class Gastropoda; order Stylommatophora; family Achatinidae; genus Lissachatina; species Lissachatina immaculata. The sequence continues at coordinate 49,110,216 of CM019718.1, forward strand.
CGGTGTTTAAAGTGAACTTTAACGAAACTGAACTCTCTTAAGCGTATCATGGCTGATCTTTTAACCCACTGCTGATATATTGTATAGTGATAATACTTTGCAGGTGTATCATTTTCACCTGAATAACGCAACACCGTAGCTACCGTTTCAGTCCTTTGGTACAGATCACGGCAGGTAATTGTTCCGTTTCCATTTTCAAGAGCGAGAAAATGGATGTGAAGGGGTGGATGGTAAAGATCTTATAGAAGTGCAACCTGACATCATGCTTTACACTTCTGCGAGCAGTATTTAAGTAGTCTGTAACATGCTACATTCTGCAGTGTTTCGCGGCATGGAAATCTGTTCTGATTTCTTATACCATGAAAATCTGACATTAGTATTTTCAAAGACTGAAAATCTGTCATTAGTGTTTTCAAACACTGAAAATCTGTCATTAGTCCTTTCAAACGCTGAAAATCTGTCATAAGTCCTTTCAAACACTGAAAATCTGTCATAAGTCCTTTCAAACACTGAAAATCTGTCAGTAGTCCTTTTAAACACTTAAAATCTGTTATTAGTCTTTCCGAACACTGAAAATCTGTCCTGAATCTCCTTAGACACCTATTCTAACGTAACAATATTCTAACGTAACAATGAAAATCTGTTCTCTGACTCCTTACAGCATGAAAATCTGTTTTCAGAGTTTTTGAACAATGAAAATCTGTTCTAAGACTTTTTAAACAATGAAAATCTGTCCTCGGAATTCCAACACCATGAAATTCTGCTTTAAGAGTTCTTAAACAATGAAAATCTGCTATAAAACTTTTTCAAACAATGAAAATCTGTTCTCAGACTTCTGTGTGGGTGTACACAAGCGAGAATCATGGGACAAGCATTGAAGTTCCCATTACCCCGGAGACAACTGTGCTGAATGTCCTGGAGTGCGTCAGGGATCCGGTCAGGGGAGAGGGTTACTTGGTGGCTGTATCTGGGGACACAGGTAAATCACACAGTGTGGATGAATAGAAGCACATGTAAATCATACAGTGTGGATGAATAGAAGCACATGTAAATCACACAGTGTGGATGAATAGAAGCACATGTAAATCACACAGTGTGGATGAATAGAAGCACATGTAAATCATACAGTGTGGATGAATGAAATGATGGATAGATGGATGAATATGTGGGGGGATGCGTAGGTGGATAAAAAAAAGTAGATGGATGGGTCAGTGGGTATGTGGAGAGATTGATGGATCAACACTATATGCACAGAAATGATTTTAAAGAGATGAGACCGTAGAGAAAAAGTTTAGAGACAGACTGACGGATATGTTATATGTTATATATGTTATATATAGACTTGCGATTCCCTGGACAGCAAAGATAACTAATGGAGAATGTATGACAAGAGCTGGAGAGCCAAAAAATCATTTTTAAAAGAGAGAGAGAGAGAGAGAGAGAGAGAGAGAGAGAGAGAATGCACTTTCATAGCACATGCATTGAGAAGAGGGGGCATTGAAAAATATTGTAACAACAGGAAAAACAGAAGGAAGAAGAGCCAAGAGAAGACCGAGAGAAATTATACTGGACAGTCTGACGAGATGGTGTGAGAGGAGATCACCGACTGGGAATATGGCCTGCATGAAGGATCGGGTTCTCTGGAGAAGCATAATACCCAACATCAGTCGGCACGGCACCTGATGATGATGATGATGATGATGATGATGATGATGATGATATACATATATAGCCAGGTTGACTTCACCTCGTCAGTTCTAACCAGCTCTGGGATTTCAATCACGCCCTCGACAACCCTCAGCCGTTGCAGCGTCACGTGACTTAGAGTATGGGTTTGATCGTGATTGCTGCCAGCCTTGGATAGGGTGCCAGCTATTCCACAGTGGGATGGTGCCCATTGGAGGGCCACATTTGTTGAAAGTATAAGGTGCTTCAGTACTGTTGTGATTTCCTGTACGTTTGTCTGTGGGTTGTTTGTTGTCTTTAGTGATTCTAGAAGTGCCGTGCAGTCTGTGAAGAAGGCTGTTTTGTGTGGTGGCTGCTGGTTTTCTGTTTTAAGTGTTCTGAGGGCTTCAAAAAGGGCTGTTGTTTCTGTTCTGCAGTTGTATGAAATCTTGTAGGGCTGTTGTTTACGCCCTGTAATTGTAAGAAATCTTGTAGGGTTGTTGTTTATGCCCTGTAGTTGTAGGAAATCTTGTAGGGCTGTTGTTTACGCCCTGTAATTGTAAGAAATCTTGTAGGGTTGTTGCTTACGCCCTGTAATTGTAAGAAATCTTGTAGGGTTGTTGTTTATGCCCCGTAGTTGTAGGAAATCTTGTAGGGTTGTTGTTTATGCCCTGTAGTTGTAGGAAATCTTGTAGGATTGTTGTTTCTATCTTGTAGTTGTAGGAAATCTTGTAGGGCTGTTGTTTATGCCCTGTAGTTGTAGGAAATCTTGTAGGGCTGTTTTTTCTGTCCTGTGGTTGTAGGAAATCTTGTAGGGCTGTTGTTTCTGTCCCGTAGTTGTAGGAAATCTTGTAGGGCTGTTGTTTCTGTCCTGTGGTTGTAGGAAATCTTGTAGGGCTGTTGTTTCTGTCCTGTGGTTGTAGAAAATCTTGTAGGGCTGTTGTTTCTGCCCTGTAGTTGTAGAAAATCTTGTAGGACTGTTGTTTATGCCCTGTAGTTGTAGGAAATCTTGTAGGGCTGTTGTTTCTGCCCTGTGGTTGTAGAAAATCGTGTAGGGCTGTTGTTTCTTCCCTGTGGTTGTAGGAAATCTTGTAGGGCTGTTGTTTATGGCCTTTAGTTGTAAGAAATCTTGTAAGGCTGTTGTTTCTGCTCTGTAGTTGTAGGAAATCTTATAGTAAAGTAAGAGAACAAATTTTGTAAGATTAGACCTCGAAAAAATCGTAGAGAAAGCACTTTAGTGAGACGTGAGAGAAAGAAAAATCACAAGAGAATTACCTGGGATTCGAACACTGACTCCGGTAGGACGAGCAGCCGTCTAGCCACGAGAGAACAGCTTACTATCGACTTAGCCAACTAGCACCCGAGGTCTAATCTTACAAAATTTGTTCTCTTACTTTACTGTACCAAAGCCTCGTAGTTTCCTATTTATAAAAAAGTTAGGAAATCTTATAGGGCTGTTGTTTCTGCTCCGTAGTTGTAGGAAATCTTGTAGGGCCGTTATTTATGTCCTGTGGTTGTATGAAATCTTGTAGGGCTGTTATTTATGTCCTGTAGTTGTAGGAAATCTTGTAGGGCTGTCATTTCTGTCCTGTGGTTGTATGAAATCTTGTAGGGCCGTTATTTATGTCCTGTGGTTGTATGAAATCTTGTAGGGCTGTTATTTATGTCCTGTAGTTGTAGGAAATCTTGTAGGGCTGTCATTTCTGTCCTGTGGTTGTAGGAAATCTTGTAGGGCTGTTGTTTCTGCCCTGTAGTTGTTGAAAATCCTGTAGGGCTGTTGTTTCTGCCCTGTAGTTGTAGGAAATCTTGTAAGGCTGTTGTTTCTGCCCTGTAGTTGTAGGAAATCTTGTAAGGCTGTTGTTTCTGCCCTGTAGTTGTAGGAAATCTTGTAAGGCTGTTGTTTCTGCCCTGTAGTTGTAGGAAATCTTATCATCCAGTAAACTGACAAGAAGGGAAAACTATAATCCTTAACCAGTGCCGATCTAAATGGAAGAAACAACTGAAATGCAACAATGAACTAGATCCAGTACACCAACTACAAAGACATCAACAAACCATTCTCTTCTGCCTAAGGACAGGCCACTGCTGACTACTGAGCCACCTGCATCGACTCAAAATGTCTCGCACAGACGGGTGTCCATGTGGCAGTGGGGTCCAGACTCCAGAATATATCCTTCAAGAATGCCCAGACCATGCAGACCTGAGGCGTGAGACATGGTCAGAGGACACAAGCTTGGGGGAAAAGCTTTGAGGCTCCTATCAGGATCTGGAGAGGACTGCGGGCTTTGCAGTTTCGACAGGGATCAGGATCTGGTGTGACCAGCAACCTCGGAGAAGAAGAAGAGTTGTACCCTTTGAGTACTAGAGCCAATCACAAGTCCCTGTGGTATCGAATCGAATCCAGTCCAGGGTATTAACATTGTTCTGTCAGGAGAGTGTTTAATACTGGGTCATGGGACGAAAATCTTTAAATTTTTACATCTTTAAACATAAAGTCAGATTCTTGCCAGTGTTTACGTTTTGTTTCCCAGAATACATCTTGCAGGAAGGAGACAATGCCTATACCTTCCTGTACGAAATGTGGAATAACGGTGGATCACCCTTGACGTTTTTATTGAGATATTACAACCAACAAGCAGAGTGGCCTCCCCCAGAACTGGAAGGTAAGTTTTGTTTCGTTTTTTTTTTTTAAGAAAAGTTTCATAAGATCTTCAGGTGGCTTTTAGAAAGGTTTCCTTCGTCCTTCGTGTGTGTGTGTGTTTTTTTTTAAGAAAGGTTTCATGTTAGAAAGTTATTCATGTGAGTTTTTAAAAGAATGGTTTCCTTAGTCCTTCATATGGTTTTAGGAAGGTTTTCTCAGTCCTGGGTTTGTTTTTTTTTTTTAGAAAAGTTTCCTTAGTCCTTCGTGTGGCTTTTAGGAACGTCTCCACAGTTGGTCACGTGGTCCTAGTTTTGTAGCATATGCTCTGCTTCTATTTCGCCGCTCTCGGACGCATCGTCTTGCAAGTGACAACCACGTGCTCTTCTATTTTTCTAGATTTTTTTTCATTCTCATTTGTTGTATATCATTCACGTGAATTTATATTTTATCTTCTTTCCCTATTTCTTTATCCTGTATGTTTTTGTGTGGTTGGGGTGTAAACTGAAACCTTGAAACTGTGTGCTCGTTAATTAACTCTTTTACACCTGGATTAACTTCCATGCTCTGCCAGAATAAGAGAAAAAGTGGGGTAGAAAGAAGCTGGTAGGGATTCACGCGACAATGTTAAAATATGGGCTGGTATTGAAATGTGCTACTTTTCATTTTATTTAGACTTGTCTAAGTGTCGTTCCGAGCGTTGATTCCAGTATGTGTGCAAGATTTACCGACACTGCCAGTGCCGTTTTGTAGTTAAAGAGTTAATAAAGTTATTCCAATGTTTATTTTAAGTAGCCCTAGCATTTTTTTAAATCACAAAATCTTCTTCTATTTTCCCTGGAATTGCGAGCTGTTGTTATCTGCAGCCGATGCGGTGAGGATGTTGAGGCACAACTCTATGTTGGCTTGAGAGCGGGTTATGGCAACTTTTTTTTCAGTTCCTGCATGCAGGTATAAATCAGAGAGCATGTAGTACTTCTTTAGCAAACTCCACCACCATTGTGGTATGGCTATGCAATCCCTGCCCCGCTGGCTAGGCCTGTTACTGGGAGCGCCAACGGAGAGGTGGAACAGGGTCTTGGTCAGCATTGGTTCGCCAACCCTGTCTCTAGCATGTTGGGTTTGGGTCGCTGATTCCCAGAACGAACAGTGTCCTTGCCCGTCCAGCCATCTATTGAGAAAAAACAATTAAGAGTTTGTGGTGTTGCGATTTTTGCTTATTTATTTCTCTAGAACTAAATGGAGAGCCCTGTTGATGGCCTTATACCCCCAGATAGAGGTAAGAAGGCGATGAAGGAAGGAAAAGATTTCTTACATATAATCTGGTGATGGACAGCTTATATGTGATAGGAAAGTGGTTGTTAAATGTAAAAATATTGGGAACCGCTGTTCTGTCACGTTACTTTTACCAAAACCTCGCTGTTTTCTGTTTACAAACATCACTTGTCGGCATGTTTCTGATGCGCACAAAAATCTGACAATTTTTACATCTCAGCCGCTTAATAACTGACAAGTAAATTCGGTTATAGTGATGGTTGTTTCACTATACAAAGTGCTATCGTGTTTCACTTGTACTTGTACTTGTACGAACTCCCTGTAACTGCGAGCTGTTGTTCTTTGCGGCTGATGCTGTAGAGATGTTGAGGCACAGCATCGTATCGGCGTGGGAGCGGGTTATGGTGGTTACTTTTTCAGTCCCGAAGTACAGCTAAAAAAAGCAGGGGGTGTGCAATGTTTCTTTAGCAGACTCCACCACCATGGAGACTATGGCGATCCCTGCCCCGTTAGCCAGACTAGGCCTGTTTCTTGGGGTGCCACGGGAGAGGTGGGACAGGGTCTTGGTCAGCTGTAGGTCGCTAACCCTGACGCTGGCATATCAGCTATGGGCCGCTGACTACCTTATCGTGCGTCTTCATCCCCTTATCTTGTTTCAGTGTACCGCGCTAAGAGTATGTGCCACTTATTCCACAAAAGCTTGGACAGGTTGGTAGTAGAAGGCGTAGGCTTGGCAAAAGAGAAAAGGGACGACCTGGTCGTAGATGGACTCGGGACATCACGGAAAGTCTGAAAGTGTCCCTGCGAGACGCTGGTCAACTTGCGCAGGACTGTGGTGCACTCTGGGAGGCTGTGAGAGGGTCAAGGTTCTGGGAAGGACACGTCACGTGAATGAATGATATCTTGGATGTCAGAAAAGACAGGGCATCTTAGATAATTTGCACATAATTTAGCGTCGCTAGGCGTTTTTTGTGCGGAATATTAAAGTTGATACAGGCCGTTGAAAATGCAAAACACACGGACAAAATACAGATAAGCATTTTCAAATATTGTGATAAATTAATTAACTGACGCTCAACCTTTGTTTGCGATTACAGGCACTCAGTAGATTGTCTAGTTCCTGTACTTCATTCTCCATACTGTTGAAATCGTCTACAGACCCTCCATAGATTGCCTAGTTCCTATACTTCATTCTCTAGACTGTCGAAATCGTCTACAGACCCCTCAGTAGATTGTCTATTTCCTGTACCTATTTGTCCAGACTGTCCCCTTTGTCCAGACTGTCGAAATCGTCTGCAGACCATCCATAGATTGTCTAGTTCCTGTACCCCTTTGTCGACTATCGAAATCGTCGCCATCCCACGTTCTATTAGGCAAATGTGTCCCTTCAAAAGATGCCAATTTCCTGCTTCCATTTTACATATGGAGAGCTGGGAACAGAACAGCTAAAGGAAAGTTCCAATTTAACAATTGGGTTTTTTTTTTTCAAATATCAAAACCCATACATCCATCATTTAGTTCCCACGTCGCCATTATTTGTGTAGATCATCATGTGGTTCTGTTGCTTGGTCCTGTTGCCCCATTACTTGGTCCTGTTGCCCCATTACTTGGTCCTGTTGCCCCATTACTTGATCCTGTTGCCCCATTACTTGGTCCTGTTGCCCTATTGCTTGGCCCTGTTGCCCTATTACTTGATCCTATTGCCCCATTACTTGGCCCTGTTGCCCCATTACTTGATCCTGTTGCCCCATTACTTGATCCTGTTGCCCCATTACTTGGACCTGTTGCCCAATTACTTGGCCCTGTTGCCCAATTACTTGGCCCTGTTGCCCTATTACTTGGGCCTGTTGCCCAATCACTTGGTTCCTATGCCTTTTAGGGGTATAGATTCTCTGGCCTAAGAAACAACCCCAGGACAAGACAATTATTTTATGAAATTTAAGTAACAATTTTCCCGTGTCTTTGTACCTGTGTGGTCACTCAAACGCCCACGTGATAGGAGGAATAATGAGTAGAATTTGTTGGTAAATTATGCGGTGAGTGAGTGAGTAAGTGAGTGAGTAAGTGAGTGAGTGAGTGAGTGAGTAAGTGAGTGAGTGAGTGAGTGAGTGAGTAAGTGAGTGAGTGAGTGAGTGAGTAAGTAAGTGAGTGAGTGAGTGAGTGGGTGGGTGGGTGGGTTGTTGGATGGATGGATGGATGGATGGATGGATGGATGGATGGATGGAAATGAAAGAATCGACTCATTGTATATCGGAGGTTATGTAGTAACTGTTCGCGAATTCGAAAACTCACTCTGGGTCAGTTCATGGAGAAATGACTAAAATGTAGGAGCAGCTTTATCACTCAACGATTTTGTAATTGTTAAGTAATAAAGCTGCTCCTACTTTTTTGTTGTTGTTGCTAGTTTATACATTTTGGTATCACAGCTTTACTGCAGTTGTTCGTGTATAGTTGTATACTTATACACTAATTATTGGGAGAAATAACTATTACTCGAGTAATATTTGTGTCGGGTTTCGTAATTTCTGCGGTTATTGCCCTTGTGAGACTGCCCATGAAACTTCAGCATTTGACATTCGCTATGGTTGATTCTAATTTTTTTTTAATACAAGTTCTTTTGTTTATATTTTAAAATTCACTAACTCTTTATCCCGTGAACTTGGGGCTAAGTTTGTAGGCGAACCTCTCTTATTCTCTTATTTCACGATGTGCAGTGGTTTGTATTTAAGCACGCGAATGGAAATTGAGGCCGTGTCGGCAGCTATGTAGCTCATGGCTTCGTTGTGATGGATTCACAGAGTGTGCTTCCTAAGACTGGGAAGAAATTGTTTCGAAAAGAATGGACTCATCTGTTAAGCCAGTCAGCTGTGACTAGCCTGACGTGGTTTTATTGTCCAGGGCACGCGGGAGTATATGGCAGTGAAGTGTCAGACAGACTTGCTGGACAGGCCAAAGTAAAATGGCGGGCTGACAATGGACGAGGGTGACATTGATAAAAGCCGTATTGGAAAGCCTGTGCGGAAAATGATGGCAATGGAAGAACAATGTAATTGTGAAGCGATTGCTGGAGCTAGGACAAGTTAAGTGTGTTGTTAGGATATCTGAACTGTGTGGTAGAAAATCGTTAAAGAACCAACATTTGATAGGAACTATCAGCAAAGAACATTCTTGCATGGATACGGCGGAGCATATACGGGGCTGTCCTGAAAGCAATGGCGCCGGAGTCTGATTCTGAACCTTTGATGTGGAGGGTATGTTGTGGTATGCTTCGCCTTGCAGGTATATACTGTCTGATTCAGAGTCGAGTTATAGAAGCACTCGTATTCCAAGCAGTCGTGATTACATTCCCGTGGTACCTGGTGTTCTACCTGAACAGGTAATGTAATTTGACCAGACGCTGTAGCGTTTTGTTTTGTGTGTGTGTGTGTGTGTGTGTGTGTGTGTGTGTGTGTGTGTGTGTTGTAGCAGCATAAAATATTCTCAATTATCCGCTGTTTTATCATCCGCTGTTTCAGTTATCCGCGGTTGGAAAGAAAACAAAATGAAATAAATATTACTTCTTTTACTCTAAAACAACACTGGCAATGTTGGCAGATCTTGAACTAACGTTTGGTCATCAGTGCTGACAGCGATTGATTGAGGCAGTCTTGATCAAATGAAAATAAGCGTATTTCTAACTCAGCCCATTTTTTGTTGTTGTTGAAAATATAGAGTACCTTGTTTCCAGTTTCTTTCTATCTATCAAATTTTCTCAGCAGAATCTGTTCTGGCAGAGCTTGGAAACTAATTCGGGGGTGAAAGAGTTAAATTAAAATATTACGTATAAAGATTTGAAAATTAGAAATTCATAAATTTGAAACATCGTCACCATCATCGTCGTCGCTGTCGTCAATTTTCATCATAGAAGAACGAAGTAGGAGTAGGATGGTGAGTATAGTACAATAAGAGAGAGAAGGCAGGAATGTTTTGGAAGAGAGAGGGAGGGAGCGAAAGAGAAGACAAACGGAGAGAAAGAGAGAGAGAGGGAAAGAGATACAAAGAGAGAGAAGGACAGAAAGATAAAGAGAGAGAGAGACACACACACAGAGGGGGGAGAGGGAAAAAGAGAAAGATGGAGAAAGAGAGAGAGGGGGAGATGGAAAAAGAGAAAGATGGAGAAAGAGAGAGAGAGAGAGAAAAGAGGAGAGAGGGAGGGACAGAGGAGGTTGTGCGGGGTTGGAAGCCAATCAATCAAGTGCGTGCCGCGTGGCGTAGGCGATCATCTCTCTCCACAATTCCTTGTCTTTAGACTTGAATATGAGATCTGACTTTCTTCCTAACCACACTGACAGCCCATCCAGTAACTTCTCTCTATGTCTTCCTCCGTCTCTTCTTCCTGCAATTTTTCCAGTTGCCACAATGTGTTCCAATTTTCCTCTTCTCAGAAAATTTCCTACAAATCTCGCTTGTCTGCCTCTGATCTTTGCAGTAATTTGCCTCCTAACTCCAGCCTCTCTTAAGTCTTCTTTGTTGGTTTTCTTAGCTGTCCATGGTACCTTCAATATCCTTCTTATAAACCACATCTCCATGGCCTCCATTTCTCGCTGTACTCTCTTATTCATAGACCATGCTTCACATCCATAAAACAAAATTGGCTCGATGTAACATTTAAGTACTCGGAATCTTGTTTCCATTGATATGGATCTGTTGCACAGTATGTGTCTCATTGTCTGGAATGCTGACTTGGCCTGAGCACGTCTGCTTTTTGTTTCATTGTGGCATTTTTCATCAGCTGGTATAATTGTTCCTAAGTACTTGAATCTATCAACTTGTTTCAGTTCTGTGCCATCGATGGTAATGCTACATTTTGGTGGTATTCTTTTCTTTGAGATGACCATAACTTCAGTTTTCTTTTTGTTCAGGCTGAGACCTTTACTTTTACTTTCACGAACCACGATGTCCAGAAGAGCCTGTAGCTCCCCTTCACTTTTAGCAATCAGAAATGTGTCGTCTGCATATCTTAAGTTGTTAAGGTTGTATCCGCCAACTGATATTCCCGGCAAGTTCTCTATATTCCGCATTATTTTTTCGCTGTACAAGGAGAAGAGGTCAGGAGATAGATAGATAGATAGATAGATAGATAGATAGATAGATAGATAGATAGATAGATAGATAGATAGATAGATAGATAGATAGATAGATAGATAGATAGATAGATAGATAGATAGATAGATAGATAGATAGATAGATAGATAGAAAGAGAGAGAAGGGGGAGGGGAGGGAAGGGAGATGGAATTTGTCCAGTACAAAACACGAAGAATTAAACACTTCTGGGCGGAAAAAGAGGAAATGTTTGGAGGTGGGGGAGAGACCTATAAAATATTTTAATATTTAAAAACACGATTTAAAAAGAAAATGAAGGCAGTGGCGGCTTTTCAAAGCCTGATTAACTGCGTAGTCGCTGCTGCGTGTATAGTGAGCTAAATTCCGATCTAATGACTAGCAGTTGCAGTGTCCCTTACGTAATATGTACCAGTGTTTCCCAAAGTGGGCGATAACACCTCCCACTTCGCCCTGTGGGCGTTGGAAAGGACTGGGTGGGGGTGGGGGGGGGGTGAAAGAAAAAGAGTCAGATGAGGAGGGAGTCAGTGGAAGAAAAGAGGGTAGTAGGGTGGGGGGTGGACGTTGAGGTAAAACGAAGCAGGAGATGGGGACATTAATACCTCCCTTCTTAGCACTTTTCAACCTGATATCGAGAAACTTGTGCCCCTACATGAAACTCATCCATCACATTAGAAGTTGAGAAAATAATGCAGCAGGTGAGTTATGAATGTACTATTTCATAATGTTAAATAACCTGGTTGAGGATGTGGCCCGGGAGAAAGCCTGGGAAACACTGTAATATACGGTATTTTTAAAGTTTGTTTGAGAATGTGTGTGTATGTGTGCTTGGGCATTGACTAGAAGTTTCAAGAAGGCAAGGCCACGCCGATTGTTGACAAGTAGACTCAAAATGACAAGACTATTGTTGAGAATGAGCCTCAGAACGGCAAGACTACTTCGATTTTTAGACAAGGAGCCTCAAAATGGCAAGACTAGGTCGATTGTTGACAAGGAATCTGAAGATGGCAAGACTACGTGGATTATTGACAAGGAATCTCAAGATGGCAATATTACATCGATTGTTGACTTGGAGTCTCAAGATGGCAAGACTGCGTGGATTATTGACAAGGAATCTCAGAATGGCAAGAATACGTCGATTGATGAACGGACTAGTATCTTGTGGCTGGATACCTTTGGGTAGGGCTGTGAAGTTTAAATCTGAATCCTTGGGGTTACAGTTGGAGTTGTAAACATTTTTATGTGGAAAATTTAGTCGAAATGTGTAGAAATGTATCACTTGAGAAGGAGTCGGTCAGTACAAAGATAGAGGACTAAGAGCTGGGCGCAGTTTTGGATTGGAGTAGAGAGGAACTTATCATTTATGAAGTCAGCCTTGGAGTCTGAGTTGGTAGGTACTTACCACTTATGAAGTACTTTGGGTCTGAGTTTGTAGGTATTTACCATTTATGAAGTACTTGGAATCTGAGTTGGTAGGTACTTACCATTTATAAAAGACTAGGAATTGGAGCTGGCAGGTACTTATCATTTATGAAGGGCTTGGAATATATGTCTGCGAGTAGAAAATTGTAAGAAATGAAAATCTTCTGGTCTGACTCCAGAGCCTTGTCTCTGAGTACCCCCAGTAAAGATCAGACGTTTAGTATTAGCTGACACCTTCGAGGATGTTTGGACGTCTTATCATGGGATGTATTGCTGATGTCCTTACTGCTATTGTTATGTTATTTTCCTTGAACTACAAGCACGATGTCTTTAGCAGTCGAAGCAATGAAGATGTTGAAACACAAAGTCTAGCATGAAGATCAAGAATGGATCCAACCCCCCCCTCCCCCACCCCAACCACCCCATAACTCCCCACGACCCCGGGCCACATAACATAAATTCAGAATATATTTATGTTGTTACTGGTTATCCTTGTTTTCAACACTGGCGCAGAAAATGACACTTTTCGTCAAAGACAGCGATTCTCAGCCTGGTGGCAGGTGATGCCCCAGGAAGGAACTTCAAGGTTATGTCTCAATAAATACTTCCAGGAATTAATTGTAAACGAACATGAAACGTTGGGAATCCTTTTTCTGTGTGATGATTTAATATATAGGGGAAGGTTCATTTGGGAAAACCGGGTCTGGAAATAGAAGATTTAGACCTAGGACTTTCAGAATCACAGGGAGGGGCCCAGAGACAGAGAGAGAATGACAGAGCCAGAGAGAGACAGTGAGACGGAGACAGAGACAGAGAGATGACAGGGGCAAAGAAAGAGACAGAGACAGAGAGACAGACACAGACAGGGGCATAGAGAGACAGAGGCAGAAAGAGAGACTGAGACAGAAAGAGAGACAGAGGCAGATAGAGAGACACACAGAGACACAAAGGCAGAGAGAGAAAGAGAGAGACAGAGCCAGGAGAGACAAAGGCAGAGAGAGAGAGAGACAGAGGCAGAGGGAGACAGAGAAAGATAGAGAGAGAATGACAGAGACAGAGAGAGAGACAGACAGACAGACAGAGACAGAAACAGAAGGAGACGGTCTTTACCATGTAGACATCAACCGTTATGAATTTTGTCAGAAAAGAATCTTACTGGACAGCTCCTCTGGACAGCACCTCTGGACAGCTCCTCTAGACAGCTCCTCTCTCATGGCTGACTCTACCAATGATGAATCTGCAATAAATAAATAAATCAGCTGGGCACTGAACCTAGCACCTCTCGAGTGTGCGGGTAGCGTGATAATCACTACACTACTGAACTGGTTAGTATTGGCCACATCAACTGGAGCAGCTATTACTGTATTAAGTTAGCTGTCACAGCAAAGGTCAAAAGTTCAAGCTGAAGTAGATAGTAGATATCAATGTCAACCAGGGCCTTAATTTGGATCAGTACTCGAAAATATACACAAAGCACTTAGAGCAAGTAAGAGGGTGAAGTGGTCCAGGTTATATGAGACTGGAGATTTGTTGGGAGATCGTGCAGAGTTCTGATCACAGCAACATGTTGATGTTGAGAGACTGGGGAAGAGCCTCATTGCCATTCTTAGCCTTCCCGACCTGTCGTGTTTGCTCCATTTGTTTGCCCTCTCCTCTCATTTTCAAACATTTCATTACCTGGGGTCTTAAAGACGCTGAAAATGAGCCTTTCATTGCATAGTGCCCTACCTGGTTTGCCTGACACCATTTCAGATTCTCGTTCCCAGGTTAAGGGAAGTCTGTTAAACTAAGGTAATAGTCGTTGTAGTTTCTGTTACATTAACTAGGGCTTGTGTCAATTCCGTTCTTTAAAAAATCGCATGTAGCTGTTATTTTATGGCGATGTTTCCCAAGCTGTGACTCTCATTTTCTCCAATTTTTCTTCATATTTAGATCCGAGTTTGTGTGATTCTGAGAGCCACTGATATTGTTATAAAATTTTTGTTTTGTATTTGTTTGGATTTGTCAGAGGCTGGAGCTTATACATTGATTATAGTTTTATAACATAATGCGAAACATGTAGTTTATTTTTTGTTTTGGAGTGATATCTCCGCTTGTTTACATTGATACAATAATCTACTTCCTCGTTTTTTTTTTATTCAGCCCAGGTCATATCTTGAATCTAGTGGCGGATTAATTATCCTTCAGGCCACTTAAGTTAAAGTTAATAAAAGCCACCGCTTGTTAAGTTTTATTCTGTTCATCTGCAAAGATTCATAGATGGGTAATCTGTTTTAAGAGTTTTTTCCCTTGAAGTTGAGCATAGAAGATTTAGTCTGTTCAGGTTGATGACTTACCTGTCCCTGTCTGCTAATGAGCAAAGATTACATCTATTGTGGTATATCTTGGAGTTTACAGCATTCTTTTTCATTAGAGAGCGAGAGAGAGAGAGAGAGAAAGTGACAGAGTGACAAAGAGTGACAGAGACAAAGTGACAGACAGAAAGAGAGAGTGATAGATACAGAAAAATAGATACAGAAACAGAGAGAGAGAGAGGCAGAGCCAGAGAGAGAGAGAGAGAGAGAAAGTGACAGAGTGACAAAGAGTGACAGAGACAAAGTGACAGACAGAAAGAGAGAGTGATAGATACAGAAAAATAGATATAGAAACAGAGAGAGAGGCAGACCCAGAGAGATAGAGAAAGTGACAGAGTGACAAAGAGTGACAGAGACAGAGTGACAGACAGAAAGAGAGAGTGATAGATACAGAAAAATAGATATAGAAACAGAGAGAGAGAGAGGCAGAGCCAGAGAGAGAGAAAGAGAGAGAGAGTAACAAGAAGTGACAGGGAGTGACAAAGAGTGACAGAGGCAGAGAGAGACAGACTGAAAGAGACAAAGAGTGATAGAGAGGGAAAAATATATACAGAAAGAGAGAGAGAGAGAGGCAGAGACATGGAGAGACAGGGACAGAGATAAAGACTGAAACAGAGAAAAAAGTGACACAGAGAGAGAGAGAGAGAGAGGCAGACACAGAGAAAAAGTGAGAGGCAGACACAGGGATAGACAGGGACAGAGAGACAGAGACAGAAACAGAGAAAAAAGTGACAGAGAGAGAGAGAGAGAGACAGGGATAGACAGGGACAGAGAGATAGAGACAGAAACAGAGAAAAAAGTGACAGAGAGAGAGAGAGAGAGAGAGAGAGAGAGACAGGGATAGACAGGGACAGAGAGATAGAGACAGAAACAGAGAAAAAAGTGACACACAGACAGACAGTCAGATAGAGAGAAGCAGAAAGAATGACAGAGATAGAGAGAGACACAATGGCAGGAACACAGAGAGGGTGGGGGATGGGAGGGGAGGAAATGACAAACAATACCGACCTCATTCCTGTCAAGTATGTTGACAGGTCACGAAATCTGTCAACTCCAGTGTCATGCCCTGTATCTACGTTAAAATAAAAAAAAGAAGGCTAGTTCTCTAACTTTCCTTTTCTTCTTCCTGTAATTTAAGGGAGCTAAAGAAATCAATTGACAAATTTCTTAAGTGCGTTATGGCCAATGGTTTTCTTTTCTTTCCAAGGCGAGATTTTGCACAATGTAAAGATGGCGATTAGTTAGTTCAAGACCTTTCAAGAAAAGGTGGCATAGACGTTCATATTGTCGTATCTTCTTTAAGAACGTTTCTTTAATAGAAAGTATTTTATCTTTGGATCATTTATCTCCACGTTAACATCGTCTATGGCTGCAATAGCAGTTTTATTTTCTAATAAGAATTGTAAGGCTATCTAACAAATCTACATTGAATGTGTTCTTTCTGTTTACACGCTGACATTTCTAGTTAATTCTGTTTTGATTTCACGCAAAGTTGCCGTAAACCGAGGTAGCCCGATTTACGATGACGTATTCTGGCCTTAAAACGTGAACATTTTCAGCGTGGAGTATTTAAGCTAAGTTAATAATGTCGGATCTATCGTGTCCTAGTTTCTATTTTGTGCTGACAAACCTTTGTCCCTGTACCCCTGCTCCCCCCCCCCCAAGCTAACAAACACTCCCCTACCCCTCCACCCACCCACTACACACCAACACTAAATGAACAGGTTCCCGCAGCACCAAAGAAGCGGCCACCTTTTTAACATTTTAAGAATCCCTGGTCTCTTTCTTCAGACAAATATATAGATGTAAGTACGTAAGATTACCGGAAAAAAAAGATAAACTCCAGTGATCAAAACTGCTACAACAAATTTTATTGTTTAAAAGCAACATTCTCTTTATGATACAACATTTAATGCTGATACACAATCAGAATCCTGCATGTTGTATTTATCATGATAATTACAAAAGTAAGTCTCAGATACTTCAGAAGATACTGGCATAATAAATGTATTTGTGTCTGTTGACCAATGGATCTCAAAGTGTTGAGCTCATGGCACACAACTGTTAAGAAAAAAGAAAATTGTTACAAACATATTTGACCAGCACCGTACTTTTTACAACCACTGTTATTTAGAGATAACGAGAAGGTTTTCTGAAGGTCGTTACTTACACTGGTTAGGTCCACAAAGAAAAGATGCAAATGAAAGATCTAAGCATATGTCTTGTTTCTCTACTTTTAATGATCACACATCTTTGTTGCCCGATATCTTTCAATATATTAGAATTTCGAAAGTTTCCTGTGTTTTATTCTACATTTACTCTATTATTTTATCTACATTGACATACTAAAAATACAGTACTGAATAATAACGATCCAGACCGAGCTTTGTGGTGGCAGCTGGAGGCGCACTGTTACGTTCTTCAAGAAAGTTCAACTTCACGTCCGAGAATGCAGTGGTGGATGTACTTGAGAAGCTACATAATTTTTAATTGCTGTTGGATTTGTAATTTTACTGGGTTATTCAAATTAAATACAGAAAATAGTATGGCGAGGGCTGATGTCTTGTTGTTTCATGTCCAAGTTTAACCTGGGATGGCTCCACCACCAGCCACGGCGTTGTTTGCGTTATTGGCCAGATTGTTGTTGTTCTGGTTTGCGGTCAAGAGTCCTAGGATGAGAGGTAGTAGACTGCCAAGTCCCCCGCCGCCACCGCCGCCGCCGCCGCCAGAGTGGTGATGATGGTGCTCGTGCGAATGCGAGTGGGAGTGGGAATGTCTGTAATGGCCGGTGTGGTGGTGATGATGATGATGGTGGTGATGGTGCGAGGCCACATCAGCGAGGAGACTGGAGACGACAAGAACGAGAAAAACCAGGCTGGTTGTTGTGGTCTTCATGGCGGAGCTCGGTCACCTGGATGTATACCACAGGCAGCTTCCACTGATAGCAGTGATGTAGCAGTGACCTTAAGATTCCAGTCTTCATATTTATAACAAACTGAAGGATCAGTTCAATTCACTGGAGCACGAACTTCCGTCTACCATTACAACTCTGCCGCTGTAGAAACAGCTGTAACAACATTGCCAAAACCGGATTTTTTTTTTTTTTTGCATTTGGAAGTGACAACATTTCGCCATTCATCTGCTATTGATAACTTTTATCCTCCTTTGACAGGTAGGTTTTGGAGCTAAATCGTCCCTTGTCGTTACAAGATTACAATAGTCGTTTTGTTCCTCGTCACGTCTAAAACGTGATCAATGATGAGGATTTAAGTACTGTGACCTTCTTTCCCTTGTATTAAGAGCAACAAAACGTGTGCACACGTTGCCGACAAAGCGGTTTTCGATGAACTACTGCAGCTATTGCAGCTAAGACAAGAGTGAAAGAACGCCAACAATGCAGTGATACAATGGATGGTACATTTGGTTTTGATCTTCGCATAGATCACAAACTGGCATCTCGTTCTATTTTTTACAGAGGTCACCCAAGTGTTTCTCGCTAACAGATGCAAATTCATTAATTTAACACTGCGATTTCTAAATCAACAGCGAAACTCGGAACGTGGACATTTCATACATAAGTTACACAAAACTCTTATGGGTATGAATTTGACGTATAAAAGATTCTGGTATTGAAAGTGACATACTGAATGTGGCTAACATAAAATGAGAGTCGTGTGTGGATGAATTAAGTGGATATTTCAGTTTAGTATAAAAAATGAGAGCAGAATTTTAACATCATTGTTGCTGACGGCTCTCTGAGGTGGCTGTTGTGTACATCCAGGTGATCGAGCTCAGAGCGAGAGCCCAAGGACAGGAGATGTACTCCACCGTGAAGATGATAACATTCAGTCCGGTTTTTCTGGCTCTTGTCCTGTCCAGCCTAATCGCTGATGTGGCCAGGGCTCACTCTATGCACCATCACCACCGCCATACTCACACTGGTCATCACGAACATTCTCACTCGCACTCGCACAAACATAATCACTACCACTCTGGGAGCTACAGCAGCAGCGGCGGCAGCGGGGGCAGCGGCGGACTGGCAAATCTCTTACCCCTCATTCTAGGATTGTTGACAGCAAATCAAAACAACAACAACCTGGGGCAACAGCTAAACAACGTCGTGGCCGGTGGTGGAGCCATCCCAGGTTAAATTTCGCCAAGGATACAGCAAGACATTTGTGGACATTTTATTTCCCGGATTCTCAAGTCAAACATTATTTTTTTTAAAATTCTTATTTATTTTCGCTACTTGGATTCAGTTATCTGTCACAAAGTACAAACAGGTGTTCAACATTAAACTTCTAGTATCTAATATATCTTCAAACATCAGACTGTAGTATTTGATGTATCTTCAAACATCAAACTGTAGCTTGTGATGTATCTTCAAACATCAAACTGTAGTTTCTGATGTATCTTCAGTACCGTCGTCTTCTATTTCTTATTAAGACATTCTCATGTGTCAGTTTTGATATCCTGAAGGAAGGCAGCAGTCCGGCTTAAGTTGTTGCTATTCTTAGACTGGACTCATATTATTCAGCATTTTATTTTTATCATGAACATTTAGACACAAATAATGAAGTAAATGTAGACTAACTTACAGGAAACTTTCGATATTCTACCACGCAGAAGGATAAGAGGGAAAAAGAAAAAGATGTACGATAATTAAAAAGGAAGGCCATGATACAAGAGCTTTATCTTTTGAATCGTTTCCATGTCTTGGGTGGACGTACTTGATGCGAATAGGAATCTTGAGAAAGTATTCTTGTTTAACTCGATATAACAGTGGTTCTCAAACTGTATGCCTGGGGTGAGATATGTGTGCTGTACAGTTAACCAGTTTATTTTTAACATATTCATATACCGTGTGCTCAGAATGTTCTAGAGTCACTGGTGAGTAACAGAAACATATTTTCAGTTACTTTGTTCTGCTGATGCTTGTTAACCTGAGACTTGCTATAAAGCTGTAATGATAAATTTCTCCCGTAGAACTTTCGTTTTATTTTTTTAGTAATATCAAATATGTTTTTATGGATAGAAAATTGCTTTTTAACCAATAAATTTAAAGTAGTCATGAATATTCTGGCTTATCTTTTGTTTGTCTGCACAAATTAAAAATGTACTGGTGTGACAGACTCTGTCTGAATGGCAAATAGCCCCATGTTTGGTGAACCACGGCTGATCAAGACCCTGTCCTACCTCTCCGCTGGTAACCCATGGCTAGCCTGGCTAACGGGGCAGGAATCGCCATAATACTCAAGGTGATGGAGTCTGCTTTAGAAGTATTTCGCGCGCACACACACACCCTGAAACACACATACATCCTGCTGTTTAGCTGGACTCGGGGAATAAAAAAAAAGTTGCCATGACCCGCGCTCAGCATCCTCACCTCGTCGGCTGCAAAGAACCTCAATTCCAGGAAGAAGAAGAAGAAGAAGAAGCCTACAAAAACAAAAAGCATTTTTTAATGAAGATACAGGATGGCAGACAGGATAGTACATTGGCCTCTCGTGGCTGGGCAGTACCTTGTCCTGCTGGAGTCCGAGGTTCGAGTCACAGTCAATCTCGGACTATTTTTCCTCTTCACACGTCTAAAGTACAGTCTCTACTTTGAAGGTTCTCCTGGCTGAGCATAAAACACTGTGCCTACACTCTGTCACTCTCTCCCCGCCCTGTGGCGGACAAAATCTAGTACTGCCAATATCAGCCCATGTTGCTTCTGTTTAGAGCATTAACCAAATACTGTAGCGACTTCATATAGTTCAGCACGAAATTCTGTTTTTCATCATAATCATCATCATCATCATCATCATCATCTTTCATTTCTTCTTCTTTTTCTTCTTTTTCTTCTTCTTCTTCCATTTCTTCTTCTTCTTTTCTTCTTCTTTTTCTTCCATTTCTTCTTCTTCTTTTCTTCTTCTTCTTCTTCTTTTCTTCTTCTTCTTCTTCTTCATCAGTCTCCCTGGAACTGTGAGCTGATGTTCTTTGCAGCCAAAGCAGTGAAGATGTTAAGGAAAAACATTGTGTTGAACTGGGACCGGGTTCTGAGGGCTGTTTTTTTCTCCAGTCCCTGGATGAAGCTATAAAGCAGGGAGAGAGCAGAACTTCTTTAACAGACTCCACCACCTTGGAGAATATGGCGATCCCTGCCCTATTAGTGAGATCTATTACTTGTGATACAAGTGAGGAGATGGGGGCTGGGTTATGGCCGTCTGTGTTTCACCAACCCTGACGCTAGCTTGTTAGCTATGGATCACTGACTCTTAAATTGGACAGCGTCTTAGCCCCATCAAACTACGCCGGCTGTTCTCTATCAGTTTTCTCTACTCAAGGCTCGATATTTCCCCCTTTTGGGCTAAATTTGTACCAGCAAGGCTGTCACCGTACATACTATAAAAATACCACCACATCCAGCACTATAGATATGTGTACATTCACGCAGTCACCACGTACACACCTTGTCTACTCCTAATATCACAAGCCTGCTGCATTGTACACCATGGTTTAGAAATCAGGGTCACCTATTTTTCTCCCCATTTTGTTCTCGTAGCGTCCTTGCTCGACATGTTTGTGTGAATAAAACCTTTTTTTTTTTGGTAGGGATTAAAAAAAACCGACCCTGGGAACATTCCAGTGTTTGAATCCAAACAGACAAACAAAAGAGACATTCAGTGTATACACAAATACAGCAGCACATGATTTCTGTGTGTAGGGACATTCATGCAAGTATATAAGACTTGCATACAAACAAGCGGCTGGGATAGCAAGACTTGTGGTAAAATCCAGTCTAGAAGGTTCAGCGAGAGAAGGTTTGTTCTTTGAAAGAGGCTGTAGCAGTGTCGGGGGGGGGGGGGGTGGGGGGATGGGGGGGGGGATAATCGTGATCGTCTGAAGCCTACAAGTCTATACAGTCACATTAAAACTTGTCACTTTTCTTCTTTTTCTTCTGCTGCTTCTTCTTCTTCTTCTTCTTCCTGGGTGAAGACCCATAGCTCATATGAAGGGGGGGGGGGGGGTGGCAAACAGGGACAGAGAGATAAAGACTGAAACAGAGGAAAAAAATGACAGAGAAAGACACACAGACATGGAGACACATAGAGATAGGCAGAAAAAGTGACAGAGATAGAGAGAACCAGAAAGAGTGACAGATTGATTGATTGATCTTTATTTCAAAAGGGTTAAGAATTGGGCACGCAGGCCCGTCTGACATTCTGCCCTTTATCATACATCTTTCACTCTATTCCAGACATTCTACAAATATGCTGTTCATATAACAAACATAACTAACATTGAAGCTGAGAGACATAAAATAAAATATAACATTTACGTTTCACTCTTAAACATTCACTCAGTACAGAAGTAACTACATACATTATAAATGACTATCTACTAAACAATATTTTCGGGACTATACAGAAAACAATTAATTGTATTCGGTGTCTGTAAGAGCAGTTTAAGATAACTTTAAGATAACAGAGATAGATAGAGGCATAAAGAGTGACAAAAACAGAGAAAGACACAATGGCAGGAACACAGGGGAGTGAGGAGGCCGGGAGGAAATGACAAACAATACTGACCTCATTCCTGTCAAGTATGTTGACAGCACAAGAAATCTGTAAACTCCAGTGTCACGCCCTGTATCTACGTCAAAAACAAAAAAGAAGGCTAGTTCTCTAATTTTCCTTTTTCTTCTTCCTGTAATTTAAGGGAGCTAAAGAAATCAATTGACACATTTCTTACGAGCGTTATGGCCAATAGTTTTCTTTTCAAACTATACCAAGGCGAACTTTTGCACAGTGTAAAGATGGCGATTAGTTAGTTCACGACCTTTCAAGAAAAAGGTGGCATAGAAGAAGTTTATACTGTCGTATCTTCTTTAAGAACGTTTCTTTAATAGAAAGTCTTTTATCTTTGGATCATTTATCTCCACATTAACATTATATACTCCTGCAATGGCAGTTTTATTTTCAAACAAGAATTGAAAGCTATCTAACAAATCTACATTGAACGTGCTCTTTCTGTTTACACGCTGACATGTCTAGTTAAATCTGTTTTGATTTCACGCAAAGTTGCCGTAAACCGAGGTAGCCCGATTTACGATGACGTATTCTGACCTTAAAACGTGAACATTTTCAGCGTGGAGTATTTATGCTTAGTTAATAATAACGGATCTATCGTGTCCTAGTTTCTATTCTGTGCTGACAAATCTGTCCCTGTACCCCTCCCCCCCCCCCAACCACCAAACACTCCACTGCCCCACCATCCGTTCACCCACCGAACACCAATTGAACAGTTATCCTCAGCACCAAATAATAGACTATCTTATTTAAATTTTAAGAATCCCTGGTCTCTGTCTTCAGACTAATATATAGATGTAAGTACGTAAGATTACCGGAAAAAAAGATAAACTCCAGTGATCAAGACTGCTACAACAAATTTTATTGTTTAAAAGCAACATTCTCTTTATGATACAACATTTAATGTTGATACACAATCAGAATCCTGCATGTTGTATTTATCATGGTAATTACAAAGTAAGTCTCAGATACTACAGAAGATACTGGCATAATAAATGTATTTGTATCTGCTAACCAATGGATCTCAAACTGTTAAGTTCGTGGTACACAGCTGTTAAAGAAAAAAAAACATATTGCTACAAACTATTTGACCAGCATGATAATTTTTACGAACTCTGTTATTTAGAGATAACGATAAGGATTTCTGAAGGTCGTTACTTACATTGGTTAGGTCCACCAAGAATAGATGTAAATGAAAGGTCTAAGCACATGTCATGTTTTCTTACTTTTAATGATCACACAGCTTTGTTCCCCGATATCTTTCAATATGGTAGAACTTCGAAAGTTCCCTTTGTTTTATTCTACATTTACTCTATTATTTTATCTACATTGACATACTAAAAATACAGTACTGAATAATAACAATCCAGATCGAGATTTCTGGTGGCAGTTGGAGGCGCACTGTTACGTTCTTCAAGAATGTTCACCTTCACGTCCAAGAATGTCCGAGGAAGTAGTTGAAGGCAGTGGTGGATGTACTTGAGAAGCTACATAATTGTTACTTGCTGTTCGGTTTGGAATTTTTACTGGGTTATTGAAATTAAATACAGAAACTAGTATGGTGAGGGTCGATGTCTTGTTGTTTCATGTCCAAGTTTAACCTGGGATGTCTCAACCATAATACACGGGGTTATTGCCCAGGTTGTTGTTGTTCTGGTTTCCGGTCAACAGTCCAAGGATGAGAGGCCCCCCGCCACCACCGCCTCCTCCGCCGCCACCACCGCCTCCTCCTCCCCCGCCTCCGCCGCCGGAGTGATGGCGATGATGGCCCGTGTGGTGGCGGTGGTGATGATGTTGATGATGCGAGGCTACATCAGCGAGGAGACTGGAGACAACAAGAACGAGAAAAATGAGGCTGGATGTTGTGTTCTTCATGGCGGAGAGTGTCTTCAGTCGCGGAACTCTCGCTCTGAGCTCGGTCACCTGGATGTATACCACAGGCAGCTTCCACTGAAAGAAGTGATGTAGCAGCGACGTTAATATTCCTGTCCTCGTATTTATACCAAACTGAAGGATCAGCTCAGTTCACTGGCGCACGAACTTCCGTCTACCATTACAACTCTGCCGCTGTAGAAACAGCTGTAACAACATTCCCAAAACCAGATTGTTTTTGCATTTGGAAGTGACAACATTTCTCTATTCATCTGCTATTGATAACTTCTATCCACCTTTAGCCGGTATGTTTTTGAGCTAAATCTTCCCTTTTCTTTACAAGATTGCTTGAAACAATAATCGTTTTGTCCCGTGTCACGTCTAAAACGTGATCAGTGATGAGGATTTAAGTACAGTAACCTTCTTTCCCTTGTATTAAGAGCAACAAAACGTGTGTAGACGTCGCCGACAAAGCGGTTTTCGATGATCTACTGCAGCTATTGCAGCTAAAGCAAGAATGAAAGAACGCCAACAATGCAGTGATACAATGGATGGTAAATTTGTTTTTGATCTCCGCATAGATCACAAACTGGCATCTCGTTCTATTTTTTGCAGAGGTCACCCAAGTGTTTCTCGTTAGCAGATGCAAAGTCATTAATTTAACACTGCGATTTCTAAATCAACAGCGAAACTCGGAACGTGGACATTTCATACATAAGTTACAGGAAACACTTTGGGTATGAATTTGATGTATAAAAGATTCTGATATTGAAAGTGACATACTGAATGTGGCTAACATAAAATGTGAGTCGTGTGTGGTTGAATTGAGTGGATATTTCAGTTTAGTAGAAAATTTGAGAGCAGAATTTTAACATCATTGTTGCTGACGGCTCTCTGATGTGGCTGTTGTGTACATCCAGGTGATCGAGGCCAGAGCGAGAGCCCAAGGACAGGAGATGTACTCCGCCGTGAAGATGATAACATTCAGTGTGGTTTTTCTGGCTTTTGTCCTGCCCAGCCTAATCGCTGATGTGGCCAGGGACAATTTTTTATAAATAGGAAACTACGAGGTTTTGGTACGGTAAAGTAAGAGAACAAATATTGTAGGATTAAACCTCGAAAAAAATCGTAGACATAGCACTTTAGTGAGACGTGAGAGAAAGAAAAATCACAAGAGAATTACCTGGGATTCGAACTTGGACTCCGGTAGGACGAGCAGCCGTCTAGCCACGAGAGAACAGCGTACTATCGACTTAGGCAACTAGCACCCCCAGGGCTCTCTCTACGCACCATCACCACCACCATATTCACACTGGTCATCACTCTATGCACCATCACCACCACCATACTCACACTGGTCATCACTCTATGCACCATCACCACCACCATACTCACACTGGTCATCACTCTATGCACCATCACCACCACCATACTCACACTGGAAATCACTCTATGCACCATCACCACCACCATACTCACACTGGTCATCACGAACATTCTCACTCGCACTCGCACAAACATAATAACTACCACTCTTGGAGCTACAGCGGAAGCAGCGGCGGCAGCGGGGGCAGCGGCGGACTGGCAAATCTCTTACCCTTCCTTCTAGGATTGTTGACAGCAAATCAGAACAACAACAACCTGGGGCAACAGGGAAAGAACGTCGTGGCCGGTGGTGGAGCCATCCCAGGTTAAATTTCGCCATGGATACAGCAAGACATTTGTGGACATTTTATTTCCCGGATTCTCAAGGTCAAACACTGTTTTTAAAACTTCTTATTTATTTTCGCTACTTGGATTCAGTTATCTGTCACAAAGTACAAACAAGTGTTCAACATCAAACTTCTAGTATCTGATGTATCTTCAAACATCAGACTATAGCTTCTGATGTATCTTCAAACATCAAATTATAGTTTCTGATGTATCTTCAGTACCGTCGTCTTCTATTTCTTATTAAGACATTCTCAACTGTTAGTTTTGATATCCTAGAGGAAGGCAGCAGTCCGGCTTAAGTTGTTGCTATTGTTAGACTGGAGCCATACTATTCAGCACTTTACTTTTATCATGAACATGTAGACACAAATAATGAAGTAAATGTAGACTAACTTACAAGCAACTTTCGATAATCTACCATGCAGAAAGATAAGTGTGAAAAAGAAAAAGATGTACGGTAATAAAAAGGAAGGCCCTTATACAAGAGCCTCATCTTTTGAATCGTTTCCATTTCTTGGGTGGACGTACTTGATGCGAATAGGAATCTTGAGAAAGTATTCTTGTTTACCTGGATATAACAGTGGTTCTCAAACTGTATGCCTGGGGTGAGATATGTGTGCTGTATAGTTAATCAGTTTATTTTTAACATATTCATATACCGTGTGCTGAGAATTGTTCTAGAGTCACTGGTGTGTAACAGAAACATATTTTCAGTTACTTTGTTCTGCTGATGCTTGTTAACCTGAGACTTGCTATAAAGCTGTAATGATAAATTTATTCCGCAGAACTTTCGTTTTCTTTTCGTTTTTTTTTAGTAACATTAAATATGTTTTTATGGATAGAAAATTGCTTTTTAACCAATACATTTAAAGTAGTCATGAATATTCTGGCTTATCTTTTGTTTGTCTGCACAAATTAAAAATGCACTGGAGAGAAAGACGCTGTCCGAGTGGCAAATAGCGTCATGTTTGGCGAACTACGGCGGGTCAAGACCCTGTCCTACCTCTCCGATTGTACCCCATGGCTAGCCTGGCTAACGGGGCAGGGGTTGCCATAGCTCTCATGGTGATGGAGTCTACTTCAGAAGTATTGCACACAAACACACACACACCCGCGCGCGCGCGCGCGCACACACACACACACACACACATCCTGCTGTTTAGCTGGATTCAGGGACTGAAAAAAATGATGCCATGATCTGCCCTTAGCATCTCCACCACGTGGGCTGCAAAAGAACACCGCTCACGATTCCAGGAAAATAAGTAACAGAAGAAGAAGAAGCTTTATTGGCCTGTCCCGGCTTGTCAGTTCCTCGTCCTGCTGGAGTCCGGGGTTCGAGTCACAGCCATTCTCGGACTATTTTTCTTCTTCTCACGTCTAAAGTACAGTCTCTACTTTGAATGTTCTCCTGGCTGAGCATAAAACACTGTGCCTGTACTCTGTCACTCTCTCCCCGCCCTGTGGCGGACAAAATCTAGTCCTAGCAACACCAGCCCATGTCGCTTCTGTTTAGAGCATTAACCAAATTCTATAGCGAGTACGTATAGTTCAGCACGAAATTCTGTTTTTCATCATAATCATCATCATCATCTTTCATTTCTTCTTCTTCTTCTTCTTCTTCTTCATCTTCTCCCTGGAACTGTGAGCTGATGTTCTTTGCAGTCGATGCAGTGAAGATGTTAAGGAAAAACTTTGTGTTGAACTGGGACCGGGTTTCTTGGGACTATTTTTTTTCCCAAGTCCCTGGATGAAGCTATAAAGCAGGGAGAGAGAGCAGATCTTCTTTAACAGACTCCACCACCGTGGAGACTATGCCGATCCCTGCCCTATTAGCCATATCTATTACTGGGGATAACAGCGAGGAGATGGGGCTGGGTTATGGCCGTCTGTGTTTCACCAACCCTGACGCTAGCTTTTTAACTATGGGTCACTGACTCTTAAACTGGACAGCGTCTTAGCCCCATCAAACTACGCCGGCTGTGCTCTATCAGTTTCCTCTACTCAAGGCTCGGTATTTCCCCTTTTTGGGCTAAATTTGTACCAGTAAGGCTGTCACCGTACATACTATAAAAATACAACCACATCCAACACCATAGATATGTGTACATTCACGCAGTCACCACGTACACACCTTGTCTACTCCTAATATCACAAGCCTGCTGCATTGTACACCATGGTTTAGAAATCAGGGGCACCTATTTTTCTGCCCATTTTGTTCTTGTATCGTCCTTGCTCGACATGTTTGTGTGAATCTCTCTCTCTCTCTCTCTCTCTCTCTCTCTCTCTCTCTCAACCTTAAGTGCCCAGGGCACATGGGGATTCCGCAAGGGTTTTCCACAAATGCCTGTCCTTCGCCTTTTTTTCTGCTCTTGCCCAGGTGAGCCCTCTATTGCTCAACATCCTTTCTGTTGTTCTTCTCCATGTCTCTTTTGGTCTACCCTTACTTCTGTTCCCCTGTGGTGTCCATCTTAGTGCTATTTTTGGTAGTGAGTTGTCAGTCATTCGGAGCACATGTCCCAACCATCGCCAGCGTCTTTCCTCAATAATTGTTGTCAGTGGCTTCATCTGCATTTCTGCCAATAAGATGTTATTTCTTATGGTGTTTGGCCAAAATATTTTTCTAATTCTTCGTAAACATTTAGTCTGGAAAGAATTCAACTTGTTTTCTATGGTTTTGGTGATTTTCCAGCATTCACTTCCATAGAGTAGTACACTTAGAACATTACTCTTAAATATTCTGATTTTCATATTTATGCTTAGTTTTTTTGATTTCCATATATTCTGCAGCATTGCAAAAGCCTGGTTTGCTCTAGTAAGTCTGCTGTTGATGTCCTCTGTGCTGTCTCCATTTTCTACTACTCTGCTGCCAAGGTATACAAATTCGTTGACCTCCTCCACTATCTACTCTGAGTACATTTCTGTTGTTCACATTTTGCTTCATTAACTTTGTCTTTCTTACGTTGATCTTTAGTCCTATGTTGTTTGCATTCTGAGTTAGCTTGTTTATTTTATCTTGCATATCTTTGTGACTGTTTGATAATAGACAAATGTCGTCCGTAAAGTCAAGGTCCTCCAGCACTGTGTCAAATGTCCATTGTAATTCTCTGCGTTTGTCTGATGTTGTCTCCTTCATTAACCAGTCTACTGTCAAGATAAACAATGTTGGTGATAGTACACATCCTGTTTCACTCCTGTTTGTACCCTAAAGCTGCTGGAGATATGTTCTCTACGGATAACTTTGCACTGAAAACCCTCGTATAGGGCTTTGATTACATTAACTATCTTATGGGGGAGGCCATGCCATCTTAGGATTTTCCACAGTGCATCTCTGTTGACACTGTCAAAGGCTTTCTCAAAATCTATGAATAATGCATATGTTGTGCTATGCCACTCATTTGCCTGTTCTAATATTTGTCTAAGTACAAATATGTGGTCTATGCATGATTTTCCTTTCCTAAATCCTGCCTGCTCTTTCCGAAGTTTTTCCTCAAGTGTTGATACAATTCTGTTGATGATTATTCTGCAAAATACTTTACTGGTGAGTGGCAGTAGGGTAATGCCTCTCCAGTTCCCGCAATCTCTGAGGTCACCCTTCTTTGGTAGTTTTACTATAAGCCCAGTTTTCCACTCCTCTGGGGTTTTTTCTAGATCTCAAATTTGTTGTAATATCCGGCACAGTTGTTTTGGTGTTTCTGTTTCTTCTGCTTTCAACATCTCACCAGTCACTTCATCTTCACCTGGTGCCCTGTCTGATTTTAGCTTCTTTATCGCCTCCTTTACTTCACTTATTGTTATTGGTCCTGTATTGATGTTTAGTTCCGTTTTTGCTTCAGGTATGTCTATTGTTTGTGCTGCTTGTGTTCTGTTTAATAGGGTGTTAAAGTGTTCCCTCCATCTTTCTTC
This sequence comes from Achatina immaculata, assembly GCA_009760885.1. Lineage (NCBI taxonomy): Eukaryota > Metazoa > Mollusca > Gastropoda > Stylommatophora > Achatinidae > Lissachatina > Lissachatina immaculata. The sequence goes on from CM019718.1 coordinate 49,139,732, forward strand.
TTCTTCTTCTTCGTTCACTTCTACCACCAAAAACCGCACTGTGAACCTACTGAATTCACACATGTGGTCCTCGTTAGGTCCGGTGGTCCCCTGTGTGGTCCAAAATAGACCACATGAGTTCCACGAAGGACCACAAGGGGTTCAGAGTATCACAGTGCTTTAGCCTGTATTCTTGGTGGGTCTCGGAAGCGGGATTGCGTGACACCGTGGTTTTCATTGCACCAGTTTGGTCTAGGGTTGGACTTTCTCACCGGAAGACCTCGACGTGTTTGGAATATCAGTGCATCCCCGCTGGGTGAGAGGCGTCAGCCCACCCAGGACAGAGTTGGACTTTCTCACCGGAAAACCTCGACGTGTTATGAGATACCCGTGTATCACCGCCGGGTGAGAGGTGGTTGCCCATCCAGTCCAGGGTTGGACTTTCTCACCGGAAAACCTCAGCGTGATTAGGATACGCAGACATCCCCGCCGGGTGAGAGGTGGTTGCCTATCTAGACTTCCCTGGTCCAGTGTCTCCGACTTCAGCATTTTGCGGTCGTGGCCGCTACCCTTCCTAGTTGTGACCAGGATGGAGCTTTTGTCCAGGAGGACGAATCCTCGCCACTAGTGACTTCTACCCCTGGGTTGAGCCGGTTTAGGCATTTCCCAGTATGGGCATGTTTGGGACGGGACCGACCTCTAGGGCAGAGGTACTGTGACATTCATAGCCTTCAAGATTCACCCCTGGTATGAGCCGGTTTAGGCAAAATTCACCAGTATGGGTGTTTATCAGGCGTTACCGACCTCTAGAGCGGAGGTGGCATGACATGTCTAGCCATCGAGTACCACCCCTGGTGTGTGCCGGTTTAGGCATATTTCACCAGTGTAGGTGTATTTCGGACGTAGGCGGCCTCTAGAGCAGAGGTGCCGTGGTATAGCTCTCATAGCGATACTACTGGACATACCAGGTTAAACTTCACTTTCCACCACCTTTTCGCATCGGCGCCGCACAGCAACCTTTATTTCCGCATTTACTTCCTTAACCGGGAGGAGCTTCACTCCACGCGCGGCATTTGAAAAGTCAAGCCAGCAGTGACTTAACCTCTGGGACAAACCGGTTCATGCATTTCACACGATATGACTGCACTCAGGACTTGGCCGACCTCCAGACCAGAGGTGCCGTGATTTGACTGTTTGCTTCGCTTTATTCTTTCAACCACCTTTTCCGCAGTGATGCTGCGCGGCAACCTCATTTGCAAATTTCTTCATTGGCCGGGAAGAGCACCGCTCCACGCACGGCAGCTGAAGATCTCGCCAACAGCGGCAGATGAGCTACCAAACGTGACACTCATCTACCCTAAGTAACTGGTTTTCAGGCGCCAGATATTCGCCCTCGCCCCTTCTCCTGTCAGTTTAAACAGTTCTGCCACGGGAAGGCCAGGAGCTGGACTTGACTGCCAGAGGCTGTTTGTGGCGCGTTTGCAGTCCTTAGAACCCCTCCATCTTTCAATTTTTTCTCTTTCTCCACTGACCAGTTGTCCATTTTTTGTCCTTACTGCACTTTCACATCTTGTGCTGAAGTTACCTGTCATCTGCTTTGTGATTTTATATATGGTTTTCATGTCATTTGTATATGCTGCTTTCTCTGCTGTTTCTGCTAAGTTGTCATAATATTGACGTTTATCTTGACGGCATGATTCCTTCACTTCTTTGTCTTTTTGCTCATAATTACTTAAAACTTGTTCTTTAAGCCGTTGTGATTTGGTGTTCAGTAATTTTTTCTTGATTTCTTTTCTTTGCTCTATCTTTTCCCTTGTGGTCTTGCTTATCCATTCCTCTTTTCTCCTTTTCCGATATCCCAGCACCTCTTTTGCTGTTTCCTGTAGTGTTTTATTGAACTCTAGTATGGACATTTCTGCTTTGTCTTGTAGGGCACTGAAGCGGTTCTTAAGTACTATTGAGAATTCATTTCTTGTTTGCTAGTCTTTCAGTTTTCTTGTATCAAAATGTATCTTTCTGTGTTCTCCGATTTTGGCTTTCCTTAATTTTAGTTTTATTTTTGCTACCAGAAGGTTGTGATCACTTCCTACATCTGCTCATTTCCTTGCTCGCACATCTTGTAGTGACCGTTTCCACTTGTTGTTTATTAGTATGTGATCGATTTGGTTTTCTGTGGTTTTATCTGGTGACCTCCAAGTCACCTTATGGATGTTTTTGTGTTGGAAAATTGTCCCTCCGATGGTTATTATGTTTTCTTCACAGAAACTGCACAGTCTTTCTCCATTTTGATTTATTTCTCCGATTCCTTCTCTTCCCATGATTATTCTTCTATCTTCATTTCCTTCACCTACTTTTGCAGTTTGTGTGAATAAAACCTTTTTTTTTTTTTTGGTAGGGATTAAAAAAAAACGACCCTGGGAACATTCCAGTGATTGAATCCAAACAGACAAACAAAAGAGACATTCAGTGCATACACAAATACAGCAGCACATGATTTCTGTGTGTAGGGACATTCATGCAAGTATATAAGACATGCATAGAAACAAGCGGCTGGGATAGCAAGACTTGTGGTAAAATCTAGTCTAGAAGGTTCAGTGAGAGAAGGTATGTTCTTTGAAAGAGGCTGTAGCAGTGTCGGGGGGGGGGGGGAGGGGTGAATAATCGTGATCGTTTGAAGCCTAAAAGTCTATACAGTCATATTCTTCTTATTCTTCTTCTTCGTTCGCTTCTACCACCAAAACCGCACTGTGATCCTACTGAATTTATGCCTGTGGTCCTCATTAGGTCCCGTGGTCTCCTGTGTGGTCCCCGAAAGGACTACACGAGATCCACGAGAGGACCACAAGGGGTTCAGAGTATCACAGGGCTTTAGCCTGTATTCTTGGTGGGTCTCAGAAGCGGGATTGCGTGACACTGTGGTTTTCATTGCACCAGTTTAGTCTAGGGTTGGACTTTCTCACCGGAAGACCTCGACGTGTTTAGGATATCAGTGCATCCCCGCTGGGTGAGAGGCGGTAGCCCACCCAGGCCAGAGTTGAACCTTCTCACCGGAAAACCTCGACGTGTTTTGAGATACCCGTGTATCACCGCCTGGTGAGAGGTGTTTGCCCATCCAGTCCACAGTTGGACTTTCTCACCGGAAAACCTCAGCGTGATTAGGATACGCAAACATCCCCGCCGGGTGAGAGGTGGTTGCCTATCTAGACTGCCCTGGTCCAGTGTCTCCGACTTCAGCATTTTGCGGTCATGGCCGCTACCCTTCCTAGTTGTGACCAGGATGGAGCTTTTGTCCAGGAGGACGAATCCTCGCCACTAGTGACTTCTACCCCTGGGTTGAGCCGGTTTAGTCATATTATCCCAGTATGGGCGTGTTTGGGACGTGACCGACCTCTAGAGCAGAGGTACTGTGACATGCATAGCCTTCAAGATTCACCCCTGGTGTGAGCCGGTTTAGAAAAATTCACCAGTATGGGTGTATATCAGGCGTGACCGACCTCTAGAGCGGAGGTGGCATGACATGTCTAGCCATCAAGTTCCACCCCTGGTGTGTGCCGGTTTAGACATATTTCACCAGTGTAGGTGTATTGCGGACGTGGCCGGCCTCTAGAGCAGAGGTGCCGTGGTAAGTATAGCTATCGTAGCGATACTACTGGACATACCGATTAAACTTCAGTTTATCCTTTCCACCACCTTTCCCGTCGGCACCGCACAGCAACCTTTATTCTTTTCCTCATTTCTTCCCTGACCGGGAGGAGCTTCACTCCACGCGCAGCATTTGAAGAGTCTCGCCAGCAGTGTCTTAACCTCTGGGACAAGCCGGTTCATGCATTTCACCCGATATGACTGCACTCAGGACGTGGCCGACCTCCAGACCAGAGGTGCCATGATTTGACTGTTTGCTTCGCTTTATCCTTTCTACCACCTTTTCCGCAGTGATGCTGCGCGGCAACCTCATTTGCACCTTTCTTCATTGGCCGGGAGGAGCACCGCTCTACGCACGGCAACTGAAAAATCTCGCCAACAGCGGCAGATGAGCTACCAAACGTGCCACTCATCTACCCTAAGTATCTGGTTTTCAGGCGCCAGATATTCGCCCTCGCCCCTTCTCCTGTTAGTTTAAACAGTTCTGCCACGGGAAGGCCAGGAGCTGGACTTGACTGCCAGAGGCTGTTTGAGACGCATTTACAGTCCTTAGAACCGCATAGCCTTCAAGATTCACCCCTGGTGTGAGCCGGTTTAGGCATAATTCACCAGTATGGATGTATATCAGGCGTGACCGACCTCTAGAGCAGAGGTGGCATGACATGTCTAGCCATCAAGTTCCACCCCTGGTGTGTGCCGGCTTAGGCATATTTCACCAGTGTAGGTGTATTTCGAACGTGGCCGGCCTCTAGAGCAGAGGTGCCGTGGTGTGTATAGCTCTCGTAGCGATACTACTGGACATACCAATTAAACTTCACTTTATCCTTTCCACCACCTTTCCCATCGGCACCGCACAGCAACCTTTATTCTTTTCCGCATTTCTTCCTTGACTGGGAGGAGCTTCACTCCACACGCGGCATTTGAAGAGTCTCGCCAGCAGTGTCTTAACCTCTGGGACAAGCCGGTTCATGCATTTCACCCGATGTGACGTGGCCGACCTCCAGACCAGAGGTGCCGTGATTTGACTGTTTGCTTCGCTTTATCCTTTCTACCACCTTTTCCACAGTGATGCTGCGCGGCAACCTCATTTGCACCTTTCTTTATTCACCGGGAGGAGCACCGCTCCACTCACGGCAACTGAAAAATCTCGCCAACAGCGGCAGATGAGCTACCAAACGTGCCACTCATCTACCCTAAGTATCTGGTTCTCAGGCGCCAGATATTCGCCCTCGCCCCTTCTCCTGTCAGTTTAAACAGTTCTGCCACGGGAAGGCCAGGAGCTGGACTTGACTGCCAGAGGCTGTTTGAGACGCATTTACAGTCCTTAGAACCACAGTCACATTAAAACTTGTCACTTTTCTTCTTCTTCTTCTTCTACTTAGGTGAAACGCTTTCCGATTTGGGAATCAGTGACCCATAGTTGATATGAGAGAGAGAGAGAGAGAGAGAGAGAGAGAGAGAGAGAGAGGTAAAGACAGGGACAGAGATAGAGACTGAATGAAACGGATAAAAAAAGTGACAGAGAGCGACACACACAGAGAACGAACGAACATACTTTATTTTCAAAGGGATAAGTAAGAGTTGGGCACGCAGGCCCGTCTAACATTCTGCCCTTCATCAGACAGCTATCACTCAGTCACAGTCATTCAGCATTTGTTAATGAGCATTAATAATCATGAAGACACAATTAAATGATTACATAAATAAATAATAAACTTATCTCTTGTCCGTACAATCCGCACTCTGATTTAAGCAAAAACATGAAATAAACTTGCATTCTTACATTCATTCAAAACTAAAGTTTATAGAAAAGCTGTTAAAAATTACAACAATCAAGCCATACTTTAAACTATTTTAGGCTATGCTTAGGGAAGCATATAGTTCATATCAAACAGATGTTGACAATTTTGAAGTTATAAGAACGAATATTACTTTTAAGTTTTACATAAGTTGGTAGGGCATTTCAAAGGTGGGCAGCTGAGTAAGAGAAGCTTTTTTAAAATATGTCAAGCCTTGGTTTTGGGAGAATACAATTGCTTAAGCGTTGACTGTGTTTTGGATTGGATTTGAACAACGAACACAGTTAGGGTGGAGCATTGTGCGATAGAATTTTATGATTTAACTTGGCCTTGTTGAAAAGAAATCTCTTCTTGAGGGGTAGAATATCGAGATGTTTGTCCTTATTTATAATATGTGCTGCATGTTTGTCGTCTATACGCCTTACTGCTCTTTTTTAAAGTGAGTAAAGTCTTTTCATGTTCGACATGGAACAACCATCCCAGACTGTGGAACAGTAGTCCAAGTGTGTTTGTGTCTGTGATATGTAGTATATTCTTCTGGTGTTTATGGCAAGAAAATGTTTAATTTTAGCAAATTGGTAAACTTTTTGTGCAATGAGTTTGGTTAGATTGTCTACATGATGATTCCAGCTGAGGTGGTGGTCAATCATGAGACCTAGAGTTTTATGTTCACTAATATGTTCTATCTGTGACGTTGCAGCGTTTAGCTGTAGTGTTGTTGTTGGTCTATCTTGCTGTAATGAGCATGGATTTTGTTTTGCTTGTGTATGAGCATTTTGTTGTTATTATTCCAGTTAATTAGACTATTTATTTCATTTTGAAGAGTTGATTCAAGGTTAATACAGTCATTGTCACTAGTGTAAACTGTACAGTCATCAGCAAAGAGGTCACAAGATGATTTTTTGAGATGAAGTGGAAGATCATTGATATAGACGGTGGAACAACATTATGAACCACAGATGAACTTGACTTAAGAGTTTTTGAGGGAAACTATCTGTTGTCTGTTGGAAAGAAAAGATGTAATTAATTTTGTCACGTCAGGGTGTAATTTATAGGTCTCAAACTTTCTAACTAAGATTTCATGATCTATCATGTCAAATGCTTTTTTTAAGTCAACAAGACAGCACCACATAATTTTTTCATCGTTAATATTAGATAATCAATATTCTGTCATTTTTGTGAGAGCTGTGTGGCAGGAATGTTTTGGTCTAAAACCTGACTGACAGTCAACAATCAAATCGTTTTCTTGCATGTGTTGTAAAGTTTTTTTTGTATGTGTTTTTCTATGTGTTCTGACAAAGTTGATAGAATGGAAATTGGTCTATAGCTTGAGGGAATTTTCTCTGAACCAGATTTGAAAAGGGGATATATTTTTGCAATTTTAAAATGACAATGTGCAATGCACTGATTGTAAAAGTAAGTTAGGGTATCTGTAATTATTGGGGCTGAGTAGCGTAATATCTTGTTGCTAATTTCATCAATTCTTGCTTTGTTGTTGTTCTTTAAAGATGAAAGATAATTGTAAACTTCACTAACTGCCGTGAAAGGAATACTGGATCGCTTTAGAACTGCACATTTGCTAACTATAAATTTATTTAATTCGCTTAAATCAAAAGTAGGGGTTTGGTATTGAAGATTTTAAGATACTGACTTCTTCTCTGAAGTGATTGCTGAACTCTTCACAAGTGGGAACATGATTATAACTCTGCAAGTCAGACTGCTTCCTCTTGTTTGCAAAAATATTAATTGCTTTCCAGACAGACTTACTGTCTGATTTATTCTGAAGTAGGCTCTCAAAGTAATTTTTCTTTTCTTGTCTAATTAAGTACTGAACTATATTTCTGAGGAATCGGTAGCTAATGAATTCCTTTTTTTTTTTTTTTTGTGGGCCTGAAATCTTTCCCTTATTCATTCATTTGCATGTTCCTTGCGGAACTTTGCCTCTCGAACAGCACTCCTGTAGGCCTCTCGGTTGTGAGCAAGATGGCCTGCTGCTGATGCATCCATTTGCAGATCCTCAACGATGTCCTGCAGCCATCTTCGCCTTGGTCTTACTCTCTTTCTTTTTCCCATTATGTACCCTTCCAAGACGGTCGTCTCTAGACTATTATGACGTTTTATGTGTCCAAAATATTTAAGTTTTCTATCCCTAATCCTCTTCACTAGCCAGCCTTCTTCAATATTAAGTTCTTGTGGTATAGATCTTTCCCATCGCAACATATGCCTGTAAGACCTGGACACTTAACAAAACAGCTGAGAAACACATAAATGCCTTTGAATGTAAATGCTATAGAAGAGTTCTCCACATATCGTGGACACAAAAAAGAACAAATATATCTATATTACAAGAGCTTAATATTGAAGAAGGCTGGCTAGTAAAGAGGATTAAAGAGAGAAAACTTATTTTGGACACATTAAACGTCATGATAATTTAGAGAAGACCGTATTGGAAGGATACATAATGGGAAAAAGAAAAAGAGGAAGACCAAAACGAAGATGGCTGCAAGACATCGCTGACGATCTGCAAATGGATGCAACAGCAGCAGGTCATCTTGCTCACAACCGAGAGGCCTACAGGAGTGCTGTTTGGGAGGCAAAGTTCCGCAAGGGACATGCAAATGAATGAATGAATGGTATAGATATATTTGTTCTTTTTTGTGTCCATGATATCTTTCCTTCATGACTTGAAATATCTCAAGTG